>LJIJ01000862.1:0-69545 GCA_001718145.1 Orchesella cincta
AATTAAGATTTAAAAGCACTATGATTTGAATTAAGATGAATTTCATTTGCTGCTTTTACTCTGACATAAGGATACAGGATTGATCAATACAAAGAGATTGGTCGATAATGGTATAGAGCATTTATTGTAGCATCGAAAGACGGCTGAAAATTTTTATTTCTTACTTTTTATACTTGCTATACCTAAAACAGAAAGCTGAAGTATTATTGAATGTGAAGTCTGCTCTATATTCATAAACCTTTTACTTTTTCTTTTTCTCGCGGAATAGATTACAGACTTACATTCAACAAAACGAACGAATGTTGTCTTATCACAAGTGATATCAATTTAAAGGAATGAGTCTACATAATACGTACATAAGCAGAGCAAGCTTACAATAATAAACGACGTAACGAAGGGATATAAACGTGTGGGAAAATGGAACAAATGATGTGCGAAAAGATAGCACATGGACTCACGTCCACGTATCAAATTGGTAAACAATTCTTTGACTGCATTTCATTTCATTCCAGAGTTATAACAATAATTAAGTCAATCATTTGGGATAAGTGAGAGGCGAGTTGTGTGGAACGAGAACGTGGAACAAAACCACTTCTCACGAATTATTTTCACGATGATGTGCACAAAAAGACAAGTTGCTTTTTGCTCTATACCAAAAAATAGGCAATTCCCCTTACTCGGAAATAGATTGTATTAATGCATGCTACACACATACAAACCCAGTTATGCGCAACAGTGTGTAGGCCACAATCAGTATGGAATGAAAATGAAATGCTCATTGCTGATGAAGATGGTATCGCACCGCTCTCATGAAACCAGTATTCACATTCACACTGATTCATTGTAAATACATTTTGAAACAAACTGCGAGAGGGGAAAGGGAATGGAGCGGGTATGAAAGCGCAATCTGCTCTTATCTCAACTGAGAGATCATTTATATTATTTAACAATAAAATGACGGTTCTTTATCAATAACACAGGAACACGCGTCGTACCGGAAAATAACCCTACTTCCCTTTCCGGACTGGGGATGTAAAGTCATGCTACCTGTTGGTAGTATTACTTACGAGTTCTCTCCCCTTGTTCAAATTTATATGTCTCACTTCCTACTAAAAATAAAAGGGTCCAGCCACAGATAAATAAAATAGAGAAACGAAAAGCTTCCACCCAAAATTTTTGCTCTTGATTTTTTCTCTCTATCCTGCTGTTTTTGGTGGAGATTGAGAGAGGGGAACATATATACGACGCAACAAGTGATTATTATGAATAGAGTATTCTAGCGCTTCCAAGTAATATTTTTAATCTCTCCGTGATGGTAAACCACACCCAGTTCCAGCAAACCTTTGTAATGATCACAATGAGAGCACGAACCAGCTACACGTTCCATGACAGAAGCATGGTTGATGGTGCACAAAAAATGGTCGTTTTTTGAGAAAAGGGTTTTACACCTGACTCATTATTATATCGTTTCCTCATCATCGTTGTTATTTAGAACCGAAAGTCTACGCACTCTAAAAAACTCTCGACAATGGGAGTTCGAATCCAAGGACAGGTATGGGCGTATAAATAAATTTAAAATATTATTTCCGGTCGCTGTAAACCTTTTGTTCGTATATTATTATGGTACAAGGTACATCAACCTGGAGATCAGTGCCGCATCGCATGGTGCTGCATCCTGATTTATACAGGCGATTGCTCTAAATATACTAAATAACTGCATTAAGATTTTTAAATCTAGTAAGGCCATTGCATGCACTCGTTAGTTTCCGGCAATGTCATTGGAGCACATGCCAAACCAAAGCAGATGAGGCATTTTAATTGCTTGTGATTTTAATGTGCAGCAGTGGACAGGACATGGAGGATGCTGCTGCTGGATTATTTCATATCACGTTCTAAAAAAAACAATGGCTCATAAATGTATTTTAACATTCAAAATAATGACCTTATTAAATTCGTTTTATACAAATCTGCTCTAATAATAGTAGCAGCAATCTCCAAAGCAAACGAAAGGTAGATTTTCCCAGAAAATCGTCGGAAGTGTCATAATATGCAGAACCTCAAGCACACCACAAACTCAATCTCTTTACTTAGCATGTTACCCCTATCGCATTAATAATGTAAGTGAATGCAACTCTAGATAAAATGCATTGTGGTATGTTTACATAGCTTTATTCCACAACAATCAACATACAAATCTTACTTTCAAATCCGGCATAGAGAACTCTTTTAAGAATATGGAACATAATTTCAGTAAGCACAGACCTACATTATATATATGCTAACATTTATTTTGGATTGCTGAGAAGAGTCACATGCGAATTGTTTTGACACATTCACCTTTTGTCTGAAAGCATAACGCCTTCACATTCCAATCCATTTTGTCATTGAATAGTTGATGAGTTTGGTGTTGGGTTTGCATTGTAGCAGCCGTTGTGTTATATTGAACTTCATACTTAGGTATGAACATCTGCATAGGATTTAGAATGTGAGATTAGGAATACAAATGCACATTCATGTCGCACATTGTGTGCATTCAGCTTTGATTATGAGATGAGATGGCATGTTATGTCGGCACTTGTTCTCAAATCATATGTAATAGTAATAAGCTAACGTGCGTTAAGTGAGCGGGCACATATTTTTACAGCTGATGTCAGCCCCATTCCCACGGTATCACTTTCCATACTGTCTAAAATCAGACACTTCAACTCTCAGCTGGTGGTAGTTGGTTTGAATGTTGAGCATTTAGATTGGATGCTGCTGTGTTGCATCGCATTATGACTAAAATATTTACTACGCACGACAAGCTTCTCTTACTACACACGTACCCAAACGTTGACACTACAGTTGACAGTAATAAGCAACAGTAGCGGTAAAGGTCCTCCTATCTATCTAATTGCTGCTCCTGGGGGTGGCAATGCAATCTAAACACAAGATGAACATCTTGGTCTTTGAGCTCTTGTATTGAAAAGTCATTACTTCTCAGAATCGATCTACATGTTCGATCGCCCCACACTTTCAAATTCTTCATCAATGTATTATTCTGGTCTACATGTTTACGTTTAGGATGTTATTGCATGTAGATATTGATAGACAAGCATGTCATTGAAGTGCAGTAGATCAGTTAGTGACATTCAAACATTTCTGATAGGTGTTGTCGCACATGTCCCCTTTCCCCAAAGGAGAAACAATTACAACGACAAGTACGCATGAAATGCCCATTTCTCATTTAGTAATAAAAATTTGCCATCAAACAGACACAGAGGTGCAGGGTTATGCATTGATTGAACCAAGTCAATTTTGTTATGATCTTGATATTATAGTTGATGGCACGTCGTTTGTGATGTAATTGAATAGTATAAGTACTACTGTGTAGCCCAATTAACTGACTGACATGCGAAAAGGGTTCGCTAGCACTGCCTTCCACTCAACAGGTATTCAGTCACGCAACCAAAATCTGCCTGTGAATAAAATATTTTTTTACTGCTACCCACATCACCCACACGAATGTTGAGTGGAGGGACGAAGCTAAATGAAAAGTTGTATGCTATTATATATATGTATGAGCCAATTTTAAGAAAAAATCTCATCAAAATTGTAAATTACGATGACAAGACTGAAAAATGATTTTTTCGCGTGATTCTTTTAAAACTTATAAAAACGAGTGACAATTTTTTGTCTTGGCCAATAGATTAAAGCCTTGGTAGTCATATTAATGAAAACTCATTGCACGTCTCATTTAATCCATATCTTTTCCAAAATTGTACTTTGGACCTGGTGAATGTTGCTCATTAGAGGACGATTGACACTTGTCCATCGTAGCATTATGTCGTTGTCAATAAGAGATGGCCCGGTGATACATATATTGCTCAAGAGTGAGCATAGATAGATATAATCATTCCAACATAATTTACTAGACTTTCTTATGTTTTGCAAGATTATACAGAAAGGACATAAAATTTGCTAATTCTTGATTTATCAAATTAAAATTAAAAGAGATCTGAAATGAATGGGACGTGCCACTCATCATTAGATAAGTTTGCAGAGCTTACTTATTTTTTTTGTCCATAAATTCAAAATAAATTATGTGATCATGAACGACCTCGCTGTGTGCCAAAGCTCTGTATCATGTTGCATAACCCTGACATAGACCTTGCCATATCAAATTCAAGTTACAAAACGTTTAATAATAAAGTCGTTTGATAAAGATGTAGTGTATCACGTAACCCATACATTCTTGGAACCACATCCCTAATAAACACAGTTTTGTACAAATTTAATATTTATTCAGATTGCAAGCATAGTGTCGTGACTCGTGAGTTAAAAAACGAGATCAAATTACTAAGTTGACTATTGTGCAAGCCATGTTATCGTTAACATTCTTATAATGCGAAATTTGATATGCTGTTCCTATAAAAAAAGTACACATATTCTAACACTAATCTCGAAATACTACGGATTTAAAAGAGTATTAAATTCAAAGATAGAAAAGATTAATGAAGACTGGGCTGCATGACAAATTTGTATATGAAGCCCACATCATGGATTATCAGTACTGCCATAAAGTGAAATAAATATCTTGCTTACTACTTCCACAATGATAAAATTTGAGTACGATCTAAATGCTTTCTTAGAAATGGATCAGTGAGATTGCGTAATAATAATTGATAAAACATATCATGGACTGTATAGCTTAAATCTAGCACTATAAGTTTTCAGAATAAATCACATTCAAAATGCCTTTCTTTAGAAAAAAGATCCAGATTCATGTCCATTGTTGTTTCTGTTAGGATCGGCAACGTGTAGGAACGTGGTTGGAGTTGACTGGAAGCTATCTGTCATCAACCGCCTTCATAATATATGTGAACACTCATCTCAAACTTTTCCGTATTCATGGTTTACGCAACTTTTACCCATGAAGCCTCTATGAAAAGGAGACGAAATGTAGAGAAGGTGAATCATAGCGTAAGTACCTCAACCCCACCGCTTTGTGCATACGGAATGGAAGAACCCTTATTCGTGCATACCGCTTTGCTGTGGAATCCGTTTTTCTTTTGTAAACTGGAAAAGTATACTGATTACTTAAGTTCATGACAAAAACTTTTTAAAAAAGTGGTAGCGGTAACAGTGGAAGTTGCTACGTGCATGCTTAAGTACTGATTATGTAGATATACACAATATCAGATTTAATAGAACGTGTGTTTACAAGGATTGCTTGTGCATTCATATAGGTATCGTATATGAGCATAAATATGAATATATATGTATGTCGTATGCATGAGGTTAATATTAAATACGTGACCTTCTGTATAAACGTTATAGATGAAAAACTGGTAATGGTACCGAAGCAAAAAAAATTCCCCTTCGTGCTGCTCGCAGCAGATAATAATAAGTACAACAACATGATCTAAAAGTTGAAGCTGATGTGTTTGTGAAAGCTTAACAAGTTGAATTCGATATAATATAAGCGCATGTGTGGGTATAAGAAAGAGGTATGGACCCCTATAAAAACTGACGATATAAACCCTTAGTTTTTTTGTGTGTGCAACATGCATGGACAACATATGGTTATACTGAAACCCGCTTTGGCCATTTGTTTGGCACGAGCTGAGCTTCTATTCAGCTTTGCTGCAGTGGCTGTTTTGGTAAACCGTGGGAAACGGCTTCTCTCACTCTTCCCAGCTCGCTCCTCTGGCTTCCGTATCTGTTGACTGAAAGCCGAGATGACTGCTCCTTGTTGACTGTGTACACACAACACACGTTTTTACAACTTACCACTCGCATATGGAGAGATTCGTTTCTTATTATATTGATGACGACGATGATGATGATGTGTTTTTGCCCCTTGTCGAGATTCCATTCGTCTGATTGACTCACTGTTTCGCCCTTTGTTAGCTCTCTTGCCTCTGAGCTGTTCTTTCCATTTCTTTCTTTTCTTCTTATGTTGTTCTTTCCCTCATGTACTTGATACACACGTACACAAGCATGCTCACATACTTTTCATATATATGAGCCTACCTTCATTCTCGTGTACTTTTATGAAAGAGTCATGATATTACTCTCTGATAATTTTTTTATGTTGATTAGGACAACAATGGTCTATAGCTTTAACCACTTGCTGCAATCCTTATCGTCGTATTACCAAATCCGTTTGAGTCTACTTATGACATTAGTCATCAAAAAATTGTCTTGTTATTAATTTCTCTCAAGTATCACCATTTTCTGAAAGTATCTATTTTTGTTTCAATTGTTGCAATCGCGTTTTATGGTAAATATGCAGCAGCAAATGACAAAAGAATCTTTAATTGAAATTTTCATGCTAAAGTTCTGCAGATTAAGGTCTGTCAAATAAATACTGTGTAATTATCTGGCCTTTAGGTTTGGAACTTTATGAAACACATTTGCAGTTAAAATTGAATGTGCTGTGATGAGCAATAATATGCAACCTAATTGGTTATAAAAAATTGAAGAAAAGTATCATGCATTTTAACTGTAATTTGACAGTGCATGTATATGTTGACTCGACTGTCTGTTTATATGATATGATGCACAGTGGTGAGTATGGATGATGGCTACTACTGCTTTGTTGCATCTCAGTTTTTCTCCCCTCCACCTGTTCCTTCAAGAAGTTAAACTGTCTCCATCTACTAAGGATCGCGGTAACATGAAGCAACAAGTTTCATGAATAGATTACCTCTTCGTCCTACTGTAGTGAGGAGACAGTGTAGTGCGGTGTTTGCTAAGCTTTCTCATTGTTGATGCAAATTGTCTACTTGTTTAAGATTTGTTTTTCGGATTTTCATTCTCCTTTGTTTATGCGGTATTGCTATGTACATTATTAAATTCTACACGCATTATGACAAATTTGCTCAAGTTTCAACAGAATGAATAGTTGACGTAAAACAGTTTAATAAGACAAATAGTTTATCAATGAATCTGCAATAAATACAATTTTAAAACCATACGCTACATTACATTTAGCACCAAAAGTATTTACAGTAAGCAAAAGGAAGATCCACATGCAGAAAGAAATTGATTTTTGTTCAGTTCATCGTAAAAGCATACAAGCTCTTAAAATTAAAAAGTATTTCACAGCGATCCATTATTACGTCCGAGCAATATCAGCTCCGACCTTTTAATAATAATCTGCTGAAACAATGCATTAATCATTCTCATTACGAACATTTCTAGTAAAACTTGCCACACGTGTTTCGTAAAAAAAAAGAATGTGCACCTGTGTGTCATTTGCTTTGCCGCCTATCTATCGGATGTATGCCTTCACCTATAAATTAGAATTTAATCATCCCTTCCTTCATTTATAGAACTACAGAGAACCGATTTCGTGATAGAAAGAAAAGACGAGTCAGGTAATTGCATACTCAGGTGCACCAGCAATCTCCTTCCTAACCTTGGCACAGACAATTAGAAGATTGGTCTTCTCTCATTCCATCACAAAGGTTTCAGTAGTCCTCTTTTGCTGCTATCTCTGGTGAAAATGTAGGGAAGACTAGTGACGGTCTTTCTTTAAGCCCTTTCAGGTTCCTCATCTTTTTGTATCTGCGTACACTCACCTAATCAACTGAAATGGCATAGACAACGTGATCCAAAAAGGCGAATAATTATATACCCTGCTCTCACAACATTGTATTGGATGGTGAAGAAATAAAGAATGAATTTGCCTCGAAAGGTAAACTGTTATATTGTCAAAGAGGAGGTTTAGATAAGGCTTGAACAGAAAAAACGCAATTTATATATGTTCACAAACACCACGGCTATAATTCAGTAAGAAGGCATGTTATTATATAGGAGTAGATTTTTGGTTCATTTAGAAAGAGCCGAGTTCTGATGATCCAGTGAAAACGTCATGATCATGAAAAGAGAGCTATTCTTCGCTTCAGTGCACTTGAATAATCTGGAGCTTTTAGTGGAGACGAGGAAAGACAGAGATAAGAAAATAAGTGAGAAGATTGAAGTATTGAGGAAAAAAACGTTTGAATCTGTAACTGGTCTTGTAAGATGCAAAAGAAATGATTTTTTTTCACAATGTAATACGAACATCAACGCTACAACAACCTTTTCTATTACTGTGTTCTGGTGATGTTTTTGTTGTTCGGTTGTTGTGAGTGGGAGCAACACGGAAAATTAAATAAGAGATGGAAAACGAGAGAATCGTGGGAACCCTTCTGGGTAGAATGTAAATGTTTGACACGAGCAGGTGTTCATTCCTTGAAAGATATTATTTGGTTTTTGAGAAGCGAGATGAGAAGTGGAGACGACGAGAAAGGAGGAAAAAACGTTAGCATCTCTGTTGTTGAAAAAGGATCCTTTGAGAAAAGATCAAGAGCAGAGATGAAACGTTGAGATTGCGTGGGGGTCTTATATTCCAGTCGTTTTGCCCTTTCTTCATCATCATCATCTTCTTCTTCTACTTCACCAGAATTTAGAGCTAAGGCATAGACACTTGCGTTGTTATACTATTATTATTATTGCTGCGGAGAGATGTTGTATAGGGTAAAAATGGGTAAATGCACTTATATGTCAGAGATTCTCAAATAAGCTTTGCCTTTCATGTTTTTTGTTGCTGTAACGTTCCTTAATGGCTCACAAGAAGTGAGCTAAAAGTATTAAGTTTCGTTCAAGGTACTACTGCCACTGTGAGCAACAAGGGAAGACGTTGTTATGATAAGGTTCTCTGCATTGATCTCCAAGGGTCTACACACGTAATTGGGATGGTCATTGGAAATTATCAATATAAGAAGGGGATTAGGTAAGTATATACCACCAAAGAATTTTTCCGCTTCATCATCTTCTTCTTCTTCTTCTTCAACGTCATGAATTTCTGGGCCGCAACGATGATGAATAAGGGACTCATATAACCGCGACAGTGGAAAGAGCGACCATATATAGAAGTTTATATATATATAAAAGAATAGGAAAAGAAGCTTTTTACATAAAAGTTTATAGGGGCTCTTTTGTACTTTGGCTGATTTCCCAAAAGGGCCACAACTCTTTTGTTGAGGAAGATGAAGAGACGTCTGCTTTCCCATCATAAGCTTTACACACATAAATAACTAATAACACAAAACATTTAGGTTGCTAGCACGAGGATAACCCTTGGTTGCATGAAAAGCGGTAGAAGGGAGAGAAGTGAGCAGGAACGTTGCACACTATATATCCAGGGCTCCCTAAAATTATATTCATGATCTTTGCTTTACGTATTCCTCTTACCTAACGTGTGTTGTTGCGTATGCCTGAGATCCCAACAGAGTTCCCCTACAATGCGTATACTCAGAGAATCATGGTAAAATGAGTGTGCTCGGCACACCACCTGACACGTTCCATGCGAGAAGTGGACCCGGTATATAAAGCTTCGAGATCTCACCCCAACTCACATTCAGCTTCAAACCGTTCTCGTAGACACACACAACCCTCGCATTTCTCTCTCGTTGCTTACCTAACACAGCATCTGAAAACAAGATTTGAGAATAATATATTTAGCTTGCGTGTTTGATCTCACAGTGCTCACACCAAGTTTCAACTTTGTGTTCAAAGTATATTACATACTCGCTCAGTCAAGTTTACAAACGTTCTCACGTTTTACACTTTTGTTTTTGCAAGTGCAAAAAGTTTTACAAACTCAAAGCCAACATGTGCCACGTTACAAGAAACACTACCATCTCCACTCCAGCTTCTGTTGAAGCTACTCCTGTTATTGGATCTATTATTCGTGGAAGCAAATCGGTAAGTTTGAGTTTCTTTACAACTCAACAAATATATTACATTTTAGCTTCTTCCCATTGAAGGAATACTTTCCTCTCGTTGCAAAATATTATTGTGAAACAATATACTCATGAATCTTGTTTCTTTTTTGATTACAGAATGCTACCCGAGTCAGTCCATTCCGCAGAATCGCTAAAACTGCCCGTGTCAACCTCAACAAGTATTGGGGAATCCTGAGCAGCAAAAATCAGCCAAAGTCTGGCTTGTCCACCAAGGGCCCTGCAGTCATGGAATTTGATCATTCTGCCGAGATGGAGCAGAACCACATTAACGAGATGTTGGAAGCTTTGGCCAACGCTGAAGAGCAAAACTCCATCAACTCCCAAATCGAATCTGAAACTTCTCCTGAGCCACCAAGGAGAATGTTTGTTCGTCAATGTGCCCTTCTCTCCACTTCATACTCTTCCTGCAATTCCTTCAGTTCTTATGGATCTCATCACTCCAGCATGGATTTCCAGGCTGGCAACTCTTCCAGCAGCCAAGACTCACTCTACTTTTAAATTTAGTGTGTTCCAATCTTTTTGAAAATTCAATCAGTTTGCCAATCATTATTTTTAATTTTGTCTTTCAACTCAGTTTTAAATCCCAGATAATAAGTAATATTATTTTCTAGTTTATTTTTTATACCCTGTGACATGTTTGCTCAGAAAAAGTTCAATACTATTCCTTTGTGTTTTAAACGCAGTAGTAATATGATAACAACGAAAATGCACGAACCACTGTTTTATAGTTAATGTCAATGTTCCAAGTGGTCAACTTATAAAAATGCAATGCTGTGATATTTAGATTTTAAGTAATATTCATAATAGTATGTAAAGTTAAAGCCATCTTAGCGGTATTCGTCTCGTATCACGTATTAGTTTGTATATTGATAGAAGAATGCAATGTAGCAATGCAAAACAGTTGTTCTTTATGATCGTGAGAAAAAGGCCAGGTGTTCGCAATGAAAAGAACATCCTGAAATTAAACATTCCAAGCCCTGACTTGGAGATTTAAACTCAATGAAACAAAACTGGTTTTCACCTCACCTGGAATTTCTTTTTGCACATCTTCTGCATATCTACCTATATTTCACTGCGTCATTCATGATGATCTGCTCTCAATTTTACATGCATATTTCAAAACATTTGCATATTTTCATATCCCTTCAGGACTTTGGAAGATTCTAGGAATTCTACAGGTTGCATCTTTACCCAAGTATACACTTTTGTTTATGAACACTTGCTAGTCATATGTATACATCACATCAGTTTCAATACCATAATGCATGAAACACCTTAGAAAATTAGAATACACTTGATTTCATTTCCAGAGCATAGAACACTTGCCATGAAGATCATATTTTAAACCTAATCCAATACATCCCATTTCAGCAACAGGAGAATAAGGACAACTCGACAAGGGGCTACTTGGCTACTACCACTGTACTACTACTCATATCTCATGCATGTAATATTGGTAAATGGACTGTTTCGTCTCGTATATAATGTCAATTCAGGAAAGATTTGACAGATTACTATTGGTACATACGCGAGTTGGTTGATGGTTGACATTTTCCTATCATTAACAACTTTCATTTATTGGGATCTGCAAAAGCCTCATGTTTCTCTGCTTCGTTTTGAATCTCCCGAAGGGTGATACGAGGATGATAATGATCAGTCAACATGCCATCTTATCAGGATCTTTATATTCTATAATTATATGTTGATTTTCTCTTTACATCTGCACATTTAGATTTCTCACATTCCATCGATTGTGGGAATATTTCACAAAGTCGAAGTTGATAATTATAGGGTGCTAAAAGGGTAGGTAAATTCCTTCCATCAATTATTTGTTTCAGCCCATATCACTCTCTCTCTCTCTCCAGTCCAGCTGCAAGAAGGAAGCGGGTTGACTTTTGATGATGTGAGTGGAATAGCACGTAGGGAAAAGCAATTCACATACTTTTCAGCAAGTAAGGTGTCAGTAACATCATGATAAACGATGAATGAACCGACCAACCTGAACCTGATGCCTTTAAATTAGGAAAGGAATTTCTCCCGTAGCGTTAAAAATGAAAAAGTGCCAGATGAGCAGTGACTTAAAAAATCTTTGACTGCCTCATTCCAGCCATATGGCGTTATTTTCCCATACACCTGAAATCTTTGGAGATCGAGCCTCTCATCTTAAGCTAAGTAGCAGTGAGTAAGTTCGATTAATATCTTACTGCATCTCATCATCATCATCATCATCCCATCTCTCAGTCTTGAACAACAAAAGCAGAGCTCACACATCCTTTGTTATCCATCCTTGCTTGCACTTCAACTTTAAAGAATGTAGTCAGTAAAAATCCAAGGCGTTTTTTAGGACGTTACAAGGGGTAAAAGTAAACCTGTTTTTATGATCTTGCATCTCTCACTGTTCCATACTTCTTTGTATTCATAGGTTTGCTGGGTGGTTCTTTTTTAAAGCCGGTGGTATCTCTGTGGCTTTTCCCTGTACACAACGTAATGGTATGCTTGCATGATGTCGGACAAGAACTAAACCTCAGAGCAGCTTTCTACCACCTGAAGGAATCATAAAACACATTGATTGTCGAACGAACATGATTGTTTGTTTGGAAGACGGTCTCAAAAAGAAATTCACAGACACGAATCATTGTTCTTTGTGAATACTTTTTTTTGTAAAACTAAAATTGTTTGCTCTTAAGTTTATTAGTATTTTGCATGCACACGAATCAGGTTGAGCATGTGTAGGTATGCGATGTTGGCGATGTATGAAGTCATACCAAACGTTGCATGAGATCAGGCACAATCTCCTCCGACTTATGATTGAGAGTCATGAGAAGCATAAATATTTTTGGAGAGCAATAATGTGAGCAGTTTACGTGTTCTTTTGTTTTTTTATAAAAAACTGGCTCGTGTACCATATGCCCATCTCACATTCCTAAAAATCGGCATGACACGAGGCATGTGAAAAAATATTCGAAATTATGATAAATGATGCGGTATCCGCTCTTTTGTTCGCATGAGATGAATGAACAATAATAAGCATCTGCTAGCGAGGAATGGATAGCCATATGTTTGATGATAATTTATGAATCTGAAGCAGGTCTTATTGAAACAGGTACGGATATCAATGATCTCTTTGGCAAGCCTGACACTTATGGAATTATGATTGACTTTTTTAACAAAAATGCTTACACGAAAGCTCCAATCTGTTCACAGTTTAGAAATTTAGATGGCTAGAGATTATAGGAACAAAGCACCAACCAAGAAAAATATTAAAAAGCCGCCCGTGCTTTCTTACATTATTGTAAATACTATGGCCCATATTTTACGTATTATTAGTCTTCGGCTATATTGTAGGCAGTACTCCCGGAACCAAAATGGCATGCCTAATTTTCCAAGAAATTTTCAACCAATTTGAGAACTCCGGATGTGAAGTACCTCTTGATGCAAAACCGTTGACACTACTTACTATAATTTCCTTTATTGGATATCCACGAGCGTTGGGTTTTTACCCCCACACCCATAACCTTTGAAATCTTAAGATTTGGATAAAGAGAGGTTGAGAAGAGCCCTCCAGAAGTCAAACCTTACTCACTTTAACCTCAGATGATCCAGCACACCCCATTCATTCACGAGCACACAGCCTTGTTTCATTATTGAAGAAGTAGGTTTGGCAAGGCAGAAGGTTTTGGCAACACTAACTAGAAAAGTCAGGAAATGGGATGGGCTCGTTTGTAAAAGCGTTGAGGATCAATCATTACTTGCTCAATAAAGAAAACGAAAACTACCAGGAACTTTAGCGAGAATTGGAGGAGATCATGTCGACAAACTTTTTTTGCCTTTCAGTAATTTTACATGACAATAAGTATACGTTACATAAATATGGCCATAAATATATAATGTTACTCCCTGAATACTCAATACCCCTTACTTAACAACGCACGAGGATAATGAATACGTTTCGCACAAAACTGAAAGAAAGATACATTGCTTTTTACTGTTTTCTTTACTTAAAGGCGTATATTGCATCAAAAGGATGCTAACGGAACAAAGCGAAATCTTGTTCTCAAGAAAAGAAAAAGAGGGACGGTAGTAGGCGCAGACCAAAGTGTTTGTTAGAGTCTCGATTTTAAGAAATTACAGCTAATAAAGGTTTTCGGTTTTCCATAAACAAATCTGGGAGCAGCAGAAGCTAGGTATTGAGGCATGTACGATGGTGTGAAAGCCTGCTGGGGCGATTCGGGGAAAATGAAATTCAGAAGTAACCTCACAGCTTGTCAAATCATAAATTACACAGAAATCTGCAAGTAGATGATAATCAGTGCGGGATTTTACTTATTCACCAATTGCCAACATCAAGAAAGCATTCATAAGTGAATTTGTAATGGAAGGTGAAAGTTTTCATTCTATAAAGTTGATGATTGAAGGTTTTATTCATATATATATGTGGCATTTTTATGCATATTGCAAAATGGTTTCGTTTGCTTAATAATTACTACTTAAAAATATTATCCGCTTCACTATTTAGTACTTTGAACTTGAATCAATAAAAGTAATTTGTCTGCTAAAAGTACTATAGCTTTCCAGCATGCTCGTTAGTAGGTTGATAGTAAAAAAAGAAGTCTAACCTACAATACTTTGCAACGACTGTTAGACTGTAAAAATATTGAGCCAGAGACTACTACAATGAGATGACTGAAGGAGAAAAAAACCAAGGAGAATGTGTACAATGAATAAATTTTTTGGATGTAAAATGGAACATCTTATCTATCGTAAAATCTCGGATCGAAACGAATTCTTTTTAGCAAAAGCAGCTTGCCTCGAGTGTGACTAATTCTTTATGTCTGTGAAATTTTTTGGTCAACCAGAACGTGATGATTCACGTTTCACATTCATTACGCTTTAGAAAAGAGACCAAGAAAAATTTTGAGAACGAAATGGTTGGCCATGGGTTTTCTAGTTCACAATGGACCACAAAAGAACCAAGTTTCATGGTGAAGAAGGCAAGAAATGAGCTTAGTTGAAGACCTTTGGAAAATCGTTAAGCTAGTTTATATGCTTATTGAAAGACATTACGAGAAAGAACCGAAGCAAAACTTCTTGCGATGCTTACAAGGTTGTCAACTGTCAAGGAACCATGTAGAATCAAATGCGTTCTCAACTATACATTCAAAACTGTTTGATTATGTTCTTTCAATAATAGCAGCGCCACATAAACTGGAATACCTAATTCCCTTGGTGGAAAAGTTTTTCATGATCGTTTATGTTCATGATAAAATTATGGACCAGTTGTTTTGATTCGACACGGTTCTGAAATTCAATGGAAAAGGTTCCGAAACGTTAAAATTTTTACTTCATATTTTCAAATTTTTGCTCGTTTGATCATGAATACTTTGCCGTACTGCCAGGTGCGGAAATGCAAGAAGAAAATAACTTTGTATCATAATAGTTTCATAGTAATTTATAGTACCTATCAGATTTATGCAGACATGATTTCACTGAATACGTATCAAAGCAAAATCAAAATTTTCCATATCAATCAAAGCTATAGTCACGGAAAGAAAGTTCAATTTAAACTTATTTGCGAGTAATAGAATGATCATGGTAGGTCAACAATTTATTCAAGGGCCCATCAAGAAAAAGCATGTAAAATACTTTTGTAATTATGAGACCCAAATGGCATCATATTTGCTTAATCAACAAAAAGGACACTTGACAAACCTGACACGAAACATGAGTAGCTTATCTGGTTTCTTGCTTATATTTATGTACATATTTACCCAATTTACGAAAAATCTCGTGGTATCCTGTCACCATCATTTTTGACAAACAAATATTCAAACATGTTTGGCACATTCTTTGAGGTATCCTTGTACAATTTTTGTATTTGTAATTGCTGGCAATGAAGGAGATAAGTGGGAAACAAGGGTGGAAATCCATACACGAGCGCCTATTGAAAAGCTCAATAAGAAAAGGCTGATCGCTTACCTCACACTAACAAGTGGCTAACAAAATGTTCCATCAGCTCTCCATTGAATTTTCAATGGATTCATAAATTGAGCTAAATGTATACCCAATAAACACAATAATATAAAGAGCAAGCAGCTCTGCTTTCCTTTTGTGTATCCTGTTTCGTAGATATATTTTCATTGTGAATTGGGGACTGAAAAATATATTTTCCACAAAAGGAACTCAGATCACAAGAAGAGCGGTAGAGAAACCGTTCTGGCGTAATGTATTATTATTATTATTATTGTGTGCGCGTAAGTCTTTTCAGACCTCCCGATTCTTGTCATGTCAGCTAAATGGGCATGGCATGGGCAATGTGCTGGCTTATCTTTTGATTTTCTTTACTTTTCAAAGAAATAACTACCTTTTCACGATCCTTTGCTTTATATCAGAGTGAGTCGACAAGACTCGAGTAATTGCTAGTTTGGAGGGCTTTTTTACCTTAATAGAGAAGAAGAACAGAGGTAACTCAACCTAAATATACATTGGAAAACTGATTTACTTCCACATAAAATGTGTGTAGCTTTTCCCTTTGTCCATGACTAACTAAAAATTATCATGATAAATCATTAAGTATTTTATATTCATGCTTTATGTAAAATACGAAATAATAATTAACCTGAAAACATAAAAGAAAACAAAATTACGCATTTTAGTGTGTATTTATACACAGATTGTCCTTGGATGATGCAGCATAAACTTTTACTAATAAAACCGCACAGAATTAATTGTCTGGATGTGAGAAGACTGGTGAGATGACTCTACGCATTTTTACTCATTTCTCATCCAAGAAACCAGCACCAAAATAAGCTTCGTATCGAAATGCAGCACTTAATTAATATTTAAATGAGTATATCTAGCTTTTCGATGGGCTAAAATAATGATGTCCAACTTCATGTTTCTTATCCTAACGTTGCGGGCATAACAAAGCGTTAGTTTACCTAAAGTTGTGATATCAGTATCAATGTTATCACGTTTCTGTTTTATGATACTTCACTCACACGCATACATCATACTGCGTCCTTGCAAAAGACGTACCATAAAACTGCCAGGTATTATTGAGAGCCAGGCCGGCAAGCAAATGTGTTTTTCTGTTTTGTCAGTGCGGTGGCCACATCTTTATGGAGGGATGCTGGAACGCCAAAGAAGCGCATAAGGGAGTCTTACCTTGGAGTTCGACCTACCCGTCAGATATCCCTCTGAATGCGTGTATCACTTACCTCCAAAGAAGTACGATTGACTGACAACATTACATCAGGGTTAAGATGTAAGACGAAGAAGTGGGTTGCAGTTGCAAGAAAAGGCTTTCTCATCCAGTCAGATTTTTTGGGGGATGATTAGGCTTACCAGTTTTGATTGCTACCTTTCCGCATTTTCAAATGAGTTTTCACAATCTTTTAAACTGTTAGAATTACCCCCTTTCTTGTTGATGGAATAAATATTTACTGGAGATATTATAAGTGTATTATATTATCCAGTGATGGAAAGGATTCATCTTATACAGTTCTTTTAAGTTGGCTCCGCTCTGTCCAAAACAACTGCCAAGAAAACCCTGTTGTTAATAATTTTGATGGAAGACAGTAGTGAGAAGGCAACACTAATAAAAAGGAAAAGTATGTGGTAGAACGAAAGGAAAAGATTATTAGCTCATTAATGGGGAAGCTGCAGCATTATATTAGCCGTTTAAAAGAAGATGTGTTCATTTGTAATGCTGCTGTAATCGACCGTGTAAGAATTCTTCAGGAAATTACTCAATCGAACATTAACTCACTAAACAGGCCAGATGATGCAATAATATATCGGTTCACCCTTCTTATACAATATTATTAAGCTCGGACAGAGAATCTAAGACGGTCGATGATTGAAATGGTAGAGTAGAGTGAGTGCTCTGTGTGGCTTGTCGATAAAGCCTGGATTGATGTTAACCACCACACTCCAATGAAAAAAAGTAGCCCAAGATTAAGTTGGACAAAAACATTTTCAAAAGTGGTCATAATAAGAAGCTATTAGAGAAGCATCAAAATTAAATGTACCAGAAGCAAAAACCTCTCTCTGATCCAAAGTTTTATGATAAGGATGCATATAATTATGGACTTTTTGAAACTTCTCTTATCATAACATTTACTTTAATGCATAAATTCGTATGATCTCCATGATTTTGTTTTTTTGTAAGGTACTTTTTTTCCTTTTACCGTTAAATATAATCATTGGCAAGATTTGGAGCTATCATCAGCCATATTTTTCCATATAAACGATACGATTGCCAGTTTAATTGTTATCTTCTGCTTGTCATTTTGTTCTCCAATTTTCACATATACAAAAACGAATGTTCACAATATCACAAGGTTTCGCATGAATGCAATGCAAGGGATGAGCAGCAAATGTGCTACCTTTTGCCACAGTTGTAACTCCCATTAAATCTGTTTTGAGTATTTTCGTGAGGACATTTCACAGTTTAAAAAAATCTTTGTGCAGCTTTCATTGAAGCTTCCTCTTTTCCTGAAGTAGGCTCGTTAATAATTGTTCCAGACAGATATTGATGGATCACGAGCGTTACAAAGAGGCATTTCAATTAGAAAAAGGAATTTTTATGTGGATGACAAAGATTGAAAGGAATAATGAAAAACCTTGTACTCACATGCCTTTTTCAAGTGAATTGATTTAAGTAAAGCAGCTCGCTACACAGTTGCACTCATTCAAACACAAAGTAATTTATTTACGGAGGCTTAAGGTATTAACATGCGTCTTTGTAAGAAAGTTATAAGAAATACATGAGAGTTTAGAGAAGTTTCTTATTTTACCAACAAACAATAAACAAGTGGCCAACATGAAACATGGTATTTGTGAAGGTGTAAAAGAAATGGATCATTGGATATAGAGCCTTTTCCCTTCGTTTTTTTCCTTATCGTTTCTTTTATTATGTATTGGTTTCGGTTTCGGTCGATACGATCCGCATAAGAAGCCGTAAACTATGGTATGAAACATGGTAACTTAAATGAGAAAATTATTGTTCCATTACAAAGTATTGTATGTCAGTTTTCCACTTTTGTTCAATTGTTACATGTATTAAGAGTAGCGTGCTAGGAGCGGAGGTCCGAGCGTATGCTCAATTGTTATTGCTTTTGTTGGGAAATAAGTAATGGGAATGTCCCTTTCCATGGCATGGGCAATACATCAGTAAAATTTTATGATAGACGTATTCAATTTTTAAATGCAGGGCAAGGCCCATGTATTCAAAGAGAAAAAAGCATTATAGGATTAGAAACTATTATTTATCAGTAACTGGAGGAATTTCAGAGTTCGGTATACATGCATAATTCGTTTTCGTAATAAGTGCCTGGAAGCAACTCAACATAAATCATGATTAAAATTATGAACATTTCCTACCTTACCATTTCATAAAAAATCGAAGAGCATTTCATGAAATTTTCCCGATTTCAAATCTTTTCTCCGTAAAACGCGTAATCCGTGCGCTTAAATCCATAAAACTGGGAATGAGTGGCAGATTTTTAGCAGCACAATGGCATCTCGGTTTGAGGGAAACCATACGAAGAACCACCTCTGAAACACTTTTGTGACCTGGGCAATCTGGGCGGTACCGGATGGGTGGCAGAAGGCTGCAACCATTGCTACTGAGTCATAAAGAGGGGTCAAGTCCGGTAGACAAATGACCCGAAAATGTATTCATCTCCTTCAAATCTGTTGTAAGATTCAAGTTATACTCAATTCTAGAGGTACGGTAGTGGCTGTTGTAATAATACGTGCCAGTTTTATGCATTCATTTCAATATACGCCACAGTCGAAGTTGATTGTAAATGACACTCAGGTTTCTTGTTGAATACAGAAACACAATGCAGGGTTATTACAAAGCCAAGAAAGTTTTCATGAGGTTTAAATTACATTACATGTTGCAACAATGCCTGGTTTTAAAAGTAGCTGTATAATAATAGGCAGCTCTGCTCTTTCATTTCAAATCATGTAGTTTGAAGGAAACATGTAACAATTCAAGTAACTATAAGCCTATTATACAATTTTGAACCAAGAAACTTTGTATTTTAAGATTTGCTCTCAGAATTGGGCTAGAAAATCCATCCCACTAATCTATTCAAAATTAAATGGTTACGTTTTCGAAAATTTAGGGAGAATAAAGGAGAGGAAGTTAGAGTTTGGAGCGCTCAATCACATTGTATTCTGATACTTTATCGTAAAGTGTGAAGTACAAAGAAACTGTATCTTTGTTTGTCAACTTCCGAGGTTGTATTTCCTAAAATCTGAAAAGAAAACTATATTCGGATATAATGAAATGAAAATTGACTAATGATCTTAAAACCCATGTATGTTTGTATGAAAAACACGGAACACATTGCAATGCAGGATTCATGGATGAGCTGCTTTTCTTTATGTGTAATGCAACAAAAATATTATACGGTTTAAGATTAAATAGGATTTTTTAGTTTGAAGTGGACCTTCCGAACGGAGATTATAGATTCATCATCTGCTTCTCAAAACTTCCGGCTCTTTGGTACTTGAGTTAATGCTACTGGAAATCCGCAGCGGATTTTTTCAATCAAATAAAAGTTTAGGCAAATGAAGCGTTAATCCTAATAGATCAGTTTTTAAACGGTACGGAAGTACTTTTATAAGTCGAGTAGATTTCTAATTTTGAAATAAGCTTAGTTGAAGCTGTTTTATTTTCGTAATTAGTCTGATAATTTTGCCCTAAATGTAACTAGGATGTAATTGAATTGTCATGCTAAAAAAACCCTCTGTGTCACAAGATTTTAGGGCTGTCATGCATCATGCAGTCGACATTAAAAAATGAAGAAGATGCGATGTGATGCGATCAAGCGCGCACAGCATTCATTAATTAGATTTGGCAAGGCATTACTTACGAGTTATTGTTGGTATGTTGAGGGCAGAGAGTGTGTTTTGTGGGGGCTGCAATCCATTTAACGAAGCCATTAACAGAGCCTCGACAGTCTCATCTCACTAGGCAAGAACACTGGATGGGGTTCAACAAGCGTGGTAATTAGAGTGTGAGCAGTTAACACAAACCGTAAAAGGTTCTTTTTGTCTGGAGTGTATCATAATACTGAAATGTGCATTATGGACCAGTGATAGGAACGTTGACGTTGTCAGAAAAATGACTTGACTGTGTCAGCAAAAGCTGATTGTATATATTTTTGGATTTTATGACATCCCTCTATTTCAAATGTGTGCTTCTTTCACCATCTCCCATATAGGGTTGTCAAACAAATGTGCTCATGAGATTTAAAGCGATATACAAGTCCACTTGTTACTGAATAAATATAACCATTTTAACTATTGGTAAGCGGCAGGTCTTCAAATGAATTCTGGTTTTCCTCAGAGACATTCCATATATCAGAAATGAAGCTCGAAAGTGAAATTGAAACTTTTTAAAGAAAATATAAGTCTCGAAATTCTTGTTGGAGAAACAAGAGGATCATTTATTATCCTGGGTTGGAGGGATCTTGTGTTTGGACACAAAGTTGGAAATGAAATTCTAGACTTTTTCTTGAGAACCATGTGTACATTTACATTAAAATTCAACAAATATTAGTATGTCAGTATGGATGCGTAGCTTCACGATATTTTCCAGCAAAGGGAAAAGTCTGAAGCCGTGAAGACTGGTGAAGGGATGCACTTAATTGAAAGCAGATTCGGGTGGTAGTTTGTTATCATGGTGGTAAAGTGTACTTATTTCAAAGTTGTTAAAAAGTGACTTGTAAAGATGGGTTGAAAATGTTATCTGGAAATGAGAAAATGCATCAATTAGCCCCAAATGCTAGATAAAAAGTTTTAAGGCCTCCATATAATAATGACGAGTCTGATGGAATTACGATTTGAAAAGAAATGAAATTGTAATGAAGAACGTACTGAAGATGGCAATCATTTTTTTGTTATGCGTTATCGAATGCTATTTATAAGCCCTTAATTTATATAAACAAACTCCAATATTCCGACAAGGCAATCACAAACTTGAGCTAAAATAATTGTCTAAAAACTTATTCGTCTAAATGAGTGCTTGTTTTGTAGAGATACCACTTAAATTGCCTTCAATTACAACTGCATCTAGTATTGCTTCCAATGTTGACCATTTATGTCCAGTCAAAGCAAATCATGTAAGGAATAAAAGCATTTTAATTTACTGAAATGAAATAAATGGCAGGTTCGATCGACTCCATTTTCATGCAGACTCCATTGTATAGGGCAATATAATGCAGACTATTGACAGTAGCATAAAGATTTGGAGTTGAATCAATACCGTAGAAAAAAGGGTGTAAAATTGATTCAACTAGAGAGGTGCCAGCAACTTAACACGTACCCTAAGTAGGTATATATAACTACCGTAATAATAAGGCCTTCTCAATATATACCCTAAATAGCATGTACCTACTGAAAAGGACGTTGTATTCTTTAGCAAGAGGCTGAACAAGTAGTCAACTGAAAAATTTACTTGGTTGGTTTGCTCACCAATTTTGGGCAGTCGTGCTAACAACTTTGCTAACTGTGAGGGAACCGACCCGAAAGCAGAATTCAACAAGAAACGAAATTACTCATTTGCCCCTTCTCATTTTCTTAAAGGCTCTCAATCATCAATGAGCCCCTTGTTCTTGCCTCATTTTCCGTCTAGACATTATTGCTCGTTGGCATTCTTTTTTCTGAGCACACAACACCAATCCAACCACCATTAAAAGTATTCATCTCTATTTTTACACAGCTTCTCAAGTAACCTGACAGCAAAGTAATCTTCGGTTTTGTCCCGTCCGTTCCAAGCTTATTATACGGCAAACATATTTTCACTTCATGACACACGATATATTAAGTCATCATATGAGCAAGCACTTGCTCATTTCCTTTTTTTTAGAATGCGTGAAGTTTCATCTTATGCCTACCGCAATGCCACCGTCCACAACTTGAGCATGAATGTGTAATGGTCACTGGAAAAATTTATGCATTTGGAATATTTTTTAAACCCGAAACCTGAAGATTCTATAAATGCATTCCATTGATCCCAATATATGATCATAATTGGTTTCTTGTTTCAGCAGAAGGTATTTCCTGTTTTTGATTCCTTTTTGCTCTCTGGATTTAAGTAAGCTCTGCGTAGGTCATGTCTAAATGACACGGGTTGAAATTCATGGCGGTCTTGTTTTGTAAACCGCTACTTGTTAATTGAACTGAGAAAGTTGAAGGAGCAGATGGGAGCCAAATTCCAGCGATGATGAAACACAAGCATGGGCCACTTAAACCCAATGGTAAAACATAATTATTCGAAGATGCAATTGATGCGTCATTTACATGCATCCCATTTTTCTTCCCACTCCAACATGGTCCATCACTGACTACCGGAAAATTTTCAGCATTCTGAAAGACTTTTTCTGATTTTGATTTTTATCTGAAATATCATGAACCTATGTCGGTGCATTGATATTAAATCCAAGAAATTCATGCTGAAAGTCGTCTCTTCAATCAGTTTTCATCATTTTGTGGCATATTAGTATTCTTATAGCTGCTTCATGGCTAAAAATTTTTTCAATTATAAATTTAAAAACAGTTTATTAGGCTGTTTCAAAAGATTCAGATAAAATATCTATGACTCATTTTCTCAAGAAAATGAGTGATGCTTTCTTTCCTGAGGGCATGGCACAGGCACGTGTTTATTTACAGAGTTCGTTGGGGTAAAGTAAGGAAGGATTTATGCATGCATATATCCAAAAGGGCCTTCATGAATCTTTATACTTTCTTGCATCAACTTATCACCTATTGTATTCCTTATTCTGGATAACATGATGTGAATGCATATAAATACGGATATACAGCGACTTATACTAGTATAACCCGTGTACCACTTGTAACGTGTAAGCACCACTGCATTTGATATGCCAGGGTAATGTGATCCTCAAATTCCTACATGTCAGGATGATGAGTAAACCAGACCCCTGTTTAAGTGCCCTTTGTCTCTCATCACTAGTCACTACTCCTGGATAACAAAAAAATGCATCATAATGAAGTCTGCATGCCTTGTATAAAGTTAAGCTGAGAACTCATTCCCTCGAGAGCTGAGGGTAGGTTATGCTTAGACAAGTTCAGTCCTGTGAGATGCTTTACTCCTGCTCACTTCATGATCATAATCATATAATGACTTTTTATGCACGGTTGTTATATTTATGGTTGCATGCAAGGCAAGCGTAACGTATATATATGCTGGCGTATGTGTGTCAGAGATTTCTTTGCTGGGCCATCCCAGCTACACAATGCCGGGAGCAGACCGGCTGTTATTTCACTTTTACTTGTAACCTTAAATCCTTGGCAATCAAGATAATAGTATTAATAACATACCCTACCTTGTTGCTTCTGTTACTGGTTAGTATACCAGCACTGCTGTTGCTGCATTACTGCCAAGACAGAGGAGGACTCATAGTAGAAGAGCGAGTGAGAAGGAGAAAAAAGGTGCATTGCGTTGCATTTGATTACTTTTGCTTCTGGGGTTACCAGCAGGCTGAAAGCCACTGGAGAGAAAAACACATCATCTTCTTCTTCGGATCGGGAACGTCGTGGAAAACGCGTCTCGAGCTCGTTCCCACGCAAATGTGTCCACCTGCCTAACACACGTCTTACGCGAGCATCCCATGTCCCTAACTTATGCTGCTTTTACTACACACAACAGCCCGCTTACTTTTTTTTCCTTACTCCATTTCTTACAACCGCCTTTTTTTCTTCTTTTACATCGCACTATCAAAAGATTCCCTTTTTACTACGTTTTACAATTCACAATGACTTACTGCCAAGCACACGCAGTACCCACGTAGCCTTGCGTTGAGTTTCGTGCGTGACGAATGCAAGTCCATGTGTTGTAGAAATCAAAAGATTTGTTTCTTTCCATAATCGTTTTGTCCTGATTTTAATGTATTTATGGGTGAGTATGCCTTTGAGTGGATTTGGATATTATATGCAGTAAACCCGTCAACTGGAAGCCTTCTAGTCAAAGCATAAAAATTTTAATTAAATTGTCACTTAAACGTTATTTGAAAAGCTGGGTTGTGACCTAAATTGATGATCGTTAAACGTTATTTGATAACGCTTTTACATGTATTAATTGTGCAAAGCGAAGATTACTTCATATGCATACGTTATGATGATGCGCTTCAAAACGCAAATGCTTAGTTTGGATGATTCTTCAGCGATGCAACTTGCAAATCATACTCCACTGGATATTGGAGATCTGATTTATCTCTAACGAATATTATATATAGATCACTATTAGAACTCAATTTACCCATGAATTTTCTGAGTCTTTTTATATTAAAAGTGGAAATTTTGCAGCATGCTGAGCTAATTTAGTAATGTACATAGATACTTGGGTAAAATACACACAACTCACAGAAAAAAGGAATTAAATTTACTTATCTGATGTGATGCGTTATAGAGTTTTGTATTAGCAGCAGTTTCGCAATTAATGTCATCCATCAATCATCATTGCTACTTTCTTGCAACCTAAAAGGTCTAAAACAAGTTTCCGCTGAGAAATCTTGTACAAAATAACTAACTTCAAAGTTCAAACTACCGAATGTTGTAATGTAAACAATTGCCAGGTGTGTGTGCTACGATAAAAACAAACTCCAGCTTGATATCAATTTGAAACCATGAATCTTTAATCAGGAGTATTAATGCATGTTAAACAAAGAGATGAGGTTTGCGATTCGCGCATGCATGTGTGAAAGCCGAAGTAAACAATACCACCCAAATGATACACTCACCTTTGTCATGTTGAAGTCATTGTTATTGAGTACGGTGCATTTGATAAACATTCTGGACAAAGTTTACCAAGGTTCAATACCTCATATCATGTCATGAATCGTCAATTTTAATATATATTTAAATTCAAGCAATATCGTGTTACATGGAACATAAAACTTCAATTACTTGTCCCGTTTGATCATTTTAGGCAGTATTAATACGAAATCATTTATACTAACGTCCAAAATATAAAAATTGAAATCGAAACAAACGGGTTGGTTTGATTCCTAAACATCAAAAGATAATTGGCTTTGGCAGTGGCACCAAAAGCCTCATAATTTCCATCACAATGACTAGGCAGGTGCTTTCGCACTAAAACCAAGCCAAGATCCTGATTTGCGTTTGCCCCAGAGAAAACTGTATTTTCAACCTTTGTGTACCATTTTTCAATAACAACAACAGTTGGACAGAATTTGCGCCATATTGCAAGCAGAATTGCACGCTGATTTAGTAAAAGGTCAATCTGAAACAAAGAAATGTTTAATACAAGTGTTGTATATATTATTGTTTAACTTTCGGTCGTTCTCGTTCCAAAGGTTCTTTGTTGGCATAATATGGTTGTTTACGCATTTTGCGACCAGTACTAATCATCATTAAAACAGCACTTCGTGATAAAGTCAAAGCAATCGACTTTAAAATCGAAGAGGGCATTAGTTTTTTTATCCATCCAATAAAAATGATCACTGATGAGGAAGATTACAGCAGTAATATTATGCGTGATCCCAAAAGCACTGAAATCAGACAGATCATCAATGATCATAACGTAACATTATCTGAGCTCATGAGAAATCTACATTTTCCACGAACAACACCTTGCCCTTTTCATGACAAAGCTCGAAGATGTTTCGAACAAGTGAATGAGAACCTGAAGTTACTAAACCAGGCAGAAATCAACCTGCAAGATACTACACACCGTCATTCATAAAGAGAAAACAACCACCAGTTCAGGAGCATGAGTAGTAGCAGTACTTCACAGAATTGCTGCGTAAAACACGAACATGCTGGTAATGTTAATGAACGGTGAAGAAGAAGATGATGATGATGAGCAATCTGCTACTTTTCCCATGGAATTACAAGAATGAATCTCATGGTTTGGAATTTGACGAAAGCCACCTGGCAAGTATGAATTTTGCTTGGGAAAGACAGAGAGGTTGGATAATAATGTGAGCAAACATTTAAGGCCCACGGCTTTACTTACACAGAACTTTCCGTATGAAACATTCTTTTGCGAAAGATATTAGAACGTGAATATGATGATAAGCAATTGGTGAACAAAGTCCTTTATGAATGAGGAAGATGATAAAAAAATTCTGGGCACGACCTGTATTGTCTTTCTTTGGCGTGATTATCCTCATTAGTTAGCTTTGAACTGGTTCTTGTAATCGAATTTTTACGCAAATCCAACCAACTTGTTGCCCTACATTGAAAAAGCTTCCAAAAATTCTATTTGCTCTAAAGCGGATGTGGAGAAACGGTTGGCAAGCGGGCGGCGGATGGATGAACCATTAAAAAAGTCATACGATAAAGGAAAAATGCGTCACTGTCTAAATATTATCTTTTCGTCGTTGGAAACACCTTTTTTAAAAAGAATCATGTGCCTGGAATTTTCAATCTGATTTTTACTCCGGCATCAGACAAACGAGCGGAATTATAGGCTTGGCTTTTTCATCCTTCCTGTCACACGTTCAATATCTCGCAGTATCAGTATGTTAGCTGACTTAACAACAATATCAACGTAGGTGATTGCTCCTATCATATTAAACTTGACTGGAGACAGAAACAAAGGAAAGCAAAGTGACAGCAGCTGCTGCTACTGACTGTGGGCACGGCCGCATGCACGTAAATCTCGTAAAAAATGAATGAATTAGCTTGTACTGCTGATATGAACTTGTAATGTGGAATGCTGAGGGGAATAATAAAATTTAACAAAATAACAGGTAAACAGCCGTATTAGCGAATTCCAAGATTTTATTGTTGAGGCGATATCCCTCTCCTGTGATTATCCGCGTTTATATTATAATGCCTGACTTGACTTTTTAATGAAATAATTCGTTATCATTTTACACATTTAACCTGGAGGTTTTTCGGAATGCTGACGTGGTTCGAATTCCGTAAGGCCATACTAATGCTGGATTAATATGCATTCTGCGCAGTAATGTATTTACCACATTCCTCAAAATCATATAATTACCCTCTAATTGTTTATTACGCTTAAGTATGCATGCAGGAGCGCTGACTCTGACTGGCAGCAGCAGTCTTCATGACTCTTGGTTTCATTAATGAGAACTTGAAATACGTTGTACATGCTGCTATTAACCATGAAATTGAAATTATTGGCATCTTCATCATCATCATCATCATGATTGTAATGTTCATAGTGTTTTTCCTTTGTTTTCTTCTTTCGGGAATAGAAGAAGAATGTGACGTAGAAAATGTAGGTAGCGGAGATATGCGCATGCATCATGGATTTATAGGTACGTAAGGTCAAACGTATTGCATGACATATAAACTGGTGATGTGATGTACTTAAGAAACGTCAGATGCTGTTTTTTATGGATTTTTGTTTTGTTCATAAAAGATTTTTGTTGCGAGTAAGTGAGAAAGATTGAACGTGGGAAAGTGCAACAGGTGTGAATGGTGAAGGAGCACAAACAATGATGCGAAAGGCCAAATCAATTTTTTCACGTTCCATTCCATCGTGCCTGTTGCTCGTAGCCCTATCTATTACTCGACCGGCTGAAGCCCTTTTGATATATTATATCAGCTTCCCCTACCTGCACCACTGCTGCACACTCGCCCCTTTATCTTTCACTCTCTGTTTTTTGCGTATAAACCAATGTACTTTTATTATCGTTCTGATATGACGCAGTATAGTTATAAGTTGTTGTTGCATATCAAATGGAATGGTTCATCGGGTTGTCCCAGCTTTCTGATGATAGATATGGACTCAACTACCTGTATATATCAGCAGCAACAACCCTCTTGCAAGCTACAATTCCAACACAATGTAAAACAAACTGGTTTTCAGTTTGATTTTTATTATTATCATAGCCCGATAGGTTATTACGGTTGAAATGTGTATCGTGTAATATAATTTATATGGATATGGGGATGCAAATGCAATATGTAAATGCTTTTGAGTACTGCTCTTTCATGTAGTTTATATTTCTTAATGAATATCGCCCTTCAGAGCAACATATTATTCCGGATTCTTTTTTATATTAAGAATCGTTTGTTTTTTGTTGGGATCTACCTACCGTTCCCACAATTACGACTTATTCGCAACACATTGCCCAGGTGTTGCCTTGCCTCAAGTGTAATCTTAATCTAAATCGATTTGGGCACACGCTCATTTTTATTCAATTTATATGTAAGGCCCACATTTTCACAAGCCACTCCAGCACCTCGGTATAACGAAAAGGTGAAAATTCATGAGAACCTTTGTTGGAATGTTGAGAGAATTATGCAAGGAACATTTGGCTATCGCTGCTTTCATATCCAGAGGTTGAGTACAGCACATTTTTTAAATAAAAAAGTCGACTGTTTTTACTGATCCCTCTGGAATGCCAAATTCAACCTACTGTCCATAATATGCAGATGTCGATGAAAATATAGTGGACTCGTGGGAAATTCTAGGGAAAGAAAATCTTTGGACGTTGGTAGTAACTGCTGCTGCTACTACTGCGAAATTGGTTTGCATTCTGGAACGCAACAAAGTCAAGTTGAAGGCCACGGAAGCCTTATGCTGTAGCATTTTCCTTTTTACAACATTGTAGCAGGCAGTTCGTGTAAGATTTTATTAAACATTTTCGCCGACTGGAATGAATCCCTCAATCCCAAAAAAACTAAAATTTTGTTAGCTCTTCTTGTTCTGGGAACAGTTTTGACCAACTTTAATTGAGTCAATTAGCTCCTCCATTGTGGGTGCTAATTTGTTTGTTTGTCGGTTTGGAATTTTAGACCGCAACAAATTGCTTTTTCATGCTTTGTATACGGTTAGTAATAAAATGGTGGTGGAAAGAAACAAAAGTTAATTAATTAACTTTTTCGTGAATAATTAATCCAAGGAGCTAAGAATTTTTCATCATCGCATCTGCCAGGAAAATCACGCAATATTGGTAATTATTGCCGCTGTTGACTGCTGTGTGAAAACAATTCACCCTCCACCTGGAATTTTTCACAACTTCAAGAGGGATTCTTTTGACTAGATACTTATTAATACATGGATAAATAAATATTATTATGATCCCTTTGTACCTTTAAGATTATTAGCATCTTCTTAAAATTTCACATGGCATCGATGGTCGTGTCATTAAATTTTGGAGATGAGGATTGTATTGGAAAGTGAAATTATCTCAAGAAGATTGCTATTAACGTGTCTGTGAAAAATTGCAAATTTGGCAGGAGGACACCATCGTTCATTAGGGTTTTCAAGGTAATATTTGTGCAATCTTAGATGAAAAGGACGAAGACTCTAAAACAAAATTTACGATGTAACCCGGTAGCTACACCAAACTCGCTGTAACGCCAGAAGTCCATCATTTGTGCCATTAAATTTTGAAGAAACATAAAAATAAACGAGGATTAGAATCTTTTATGATTAACTACTGCATGGCTGCACTCTGCAATCTTTAACACATTGGTAATAAAACTCTTGATACTCATCTCCTAGCTGCACGAACGTAAATAAACCCAGTTGGATTTAATACCTGATAATACATTCTTATAATCGAATCTTGCATCTGCATCACATCTCATATTTAATCGGTGTATCAGAAGTGATCCATGCATAATCCCTTCATGCTTGTCACTTTTTGCATAATATCCAATGCAAAAGACAACTTCGGCATTGATCAGTCAAGCTTTGCAAACCACTGATTTACTTGCTACAACAACTTTTGTGTATTTACGATTCAGTGTAAACCTCCTTATAAATTTACATCTCCTGTCTCATGAATTAACACAACCCTGGTTGTTGCGGGTAGAAAAATAACAGTCTGTAAAAAATGTGGTTTGCATAAGAACAAAGTATGATTTAGCGAAGGAAGCGTGGGAAGGAAAAAGTTTTGAAGTATTTCAATTGCTCATGATTCGTAAAACTGCCTTATTAAATACCCATCAAGATTCACTTGTATTGAATAATAGCATAAAAATCGGATTTTTGTTGCTGGTCCAGTTTCTCTAAAAGGGATTGATTACAAGGTTTCTTTCTCATTGCCTTACTTGAGTAGTTCTTATCTTGTATGCGTATCTTTGCCAAATCCGGAACAGTCCCCTGCCCAACCACTTGTGGCTATGTACTTACCTGTTTATTCACGTCGACTCCTTTATTGCTGAATCTAATTACTGGTCTTTGTTATGTATGTTATACTTTATACTGCTGCTGTTTTTATTTACTTTGCTCCCCAACATCAGATTACGTTAGCTGAAACCATTCCTTCTCATCTATTTGCAAACATGTTCTTCAGTTGGACTGTGAGAACAACAACTTTTAACAACTGTTCCCAATTTGCTTTATCAGGTCACATCTTTTTTCACGAAATTGCAACAACGGCGCAGCATTTCATTTTGTTACTATTACTGCGGAGAACTAGTAGTATGAAAATTTATGGGCTTGATGAGATAACTCGAAAATGGTTATTGGATGTTTTTTTGAGTAACAGAAGAAACCTTAACCTCTAATTCTGGTAAATGATCTGGTTACTTTAATTTGCATATTAGTTATGCAATCGGCACCATCGCTGTACTTGCTTAGTATATATATACACTGTAATTTAGTTGGGCATTTTACATAGTGCGGCCGGATATTGATTTATTAATGCACGACTCTTACTCGTGCATACTCACATGCATACATTTAGCTATATTTGCATTTGTAAGGTAACACCATTCATTAACCTTTATGCACTTTGGTGGGGCAAGACGATACTTCCGATGTCCACTGTCCCACAAAACATCATGCCACCGAAATATAATGCGTTTTCTCCAAACAATTTGAACAGTTGTCGGCTGTGCTTTTGATTAGTAAAATAAGAATCTTGGTTCAGTATTTTAAGTAGACATTCTTTTGACCAAAGTAGTTAGACGATAGTTCGTTGAACTGAAGTGTCAAACTCTACCGGTGTCTCCGCTCAATACAGATATGAATATGAGCCTAATTAGTGTCAAAATTAGAAAATGTACGCTTTCTTTTATAACAGACAAAAAGAGTGTCAATGCAAACGCGGAATCCTTTTGTCTTCAACACCACTGTCGATATAATCTTTGGTTCTTTGGAAATCCGCTTAACTAACTAGAAACTTAGCACTTTCAGCATCAAAATATCATGAAACTTAAAACTAAGAATTAATGGCTTTGGTCGGCATTCGATTGTCTATAACGTGGCGGTATTTTTCTTTTTGCTTGTCTTTAACGAAGGGCTTATACAAATATCATTTGGGAGAGAATTTCTCATTAAAGGGTAGCATGCCCACATTAACATTCAGAATTTTCATGTTTGTGAAAAAGAAGAAGAATTTGACCATGAAACATCCTATTGTTTTCTTACTGAAAAAGCATTCGTGCCCAGCACGAACAACCCATTACATTTGACAGTTTCCTTAGAAAGAAATCATGTCAAATGCAGAAAAGGGTTCAATTCAGGACTCTTTCTTGAAAAGTGTCTCCAAGAAATTCTTCGGCTTCTTATGACATCGCGCACGAACAAGTTGTACATTGAATGTGTAAATCCGTGGCCAAACCATTGAAAGAGTTACTGCGTCAGCCCTTTCGTAAAACCCACGGGATGTCATTTATATTGTTTTCTTGTACATTTTAATCTTACATTGCTCAGTTCTTCGTACCCAAGGTTTGGAATCAGTTTGGCCACAAAAGTCGTCCAAAAATGTAATTTAGTAGATAAACCGGCAAATGCCAAGACTTTAGTATGCGCATGATTGACCGCAGTCCAACCAACCTGTCTTGAATATTGTATTATTTACTGTATTTATCGCACATGCTTATGGCTCACGGAAACAAGTAAATTCAAGCATATTTCTACTTTTTGTGGTCCATCTTATATTTTTCAGTTAGAAAACAACATATATGCATTTAAAACAGTAATTATTGCAAAGCTTAATTAAACCAAAGCCTTAGTGAAACGTCGTTAGCGTCCTCAATAAATTTGCGCATGGTTGGTACATAAAAAAACAACAAAAAAATATTAACATATTTTCTAAACAATTAGAGGAAACAAGCACACGAGTTAGGAAATAGCGTAACAAAAGGAAATTAGGTATGTGTCCAGAAGCCATAATCATATGCTTACAGTTACGATGCGTTGATGAGATATCGTATGCATGAGCCTAACAATAGGGATCAACATCCACGAGCTGAGTCGGTAAGTGTGGGAATTTCGGCAAGGTGGCAAGTACGGACGGAGTGAGCAAGAATGTGGGGCTGCTGGGTGTGTTTATTATCTTTGTGTATTTTTGTGTGTAATGCATGTACGCATTACACATACCATCATATCATGATGAATAATAGCATGATGCTGCTCTACTGGCTGGCCTGTCGTCCATCGTTCGACGACCAACTCTAAAGAGTGTGTTGTATTATACTATTCCTGTAAAAAGAGAAGAGAAAAAAAGACCAAACAAAACAAAGTGTGTGTCAATTATTATACATCTATCCTTGAAGAACACAGGTCCTTTGCTCTTTCTCTGTGAAAATACTCAAAACGTGGGATAAAATGGTACGTTTTTATAGTAATCATGTCCTTTCCAGTAATAAGAAGCCCATAATTATGGCATTCGCCCGAGCATGTTTGTGTGGCAGTCTTATATGATGTGGTGGTAGCATGTATGTATATATATATAGTTATAAGTGCATCAGCTCAGCAACCGGTATATAAGAAAGATTTAATCTTTGCATCATCAACAAAGTAACATAATACATGATGATGCAGGTCTTGTAGTAATTCCGAGTGACTCACTCTCAGCAGCCGAGTCGGAGTGTGAGAATTCATCTGGTTTTCGATTATTGCTTTATGTCGGAGAGGCGAAAGAACTTAAATAGTAATGAGGAAGAAAAAGAAAAGATCCCTTTTTTCTATATCACCACTACGCTCTCCTACTCCTATTATCACTGTCGATGATGATGATCCATGAGGCATGGTTATGCATACAAAATCAGATCTATGCCCACTACCTACATAGAAGCAGTGCACTGATATATAGATATAAGAAACAGAAGAAAGTAAGTAACTGTGTAATACCAGCCACTTATAGAGTAAATTGGTTAACCAGTAGTTTTACTCTTGTAATAAGATGTCTGTCTGCCTTGCATACCTCCTTCTCGCTTCTTTCTAAGTTCCATTATGCATGAGGAAAAGTAGTAGCAATAAAAGGGTATATCAGTATGCATATTATAAGAAATTCAATATAAGTATAACAAGTAAATACTTTGTATATACATATTATTATATAGTTGGTATATTGGTTATGTGGTGTTTATAGTAAATGCATGTAAGAAGAGATTTCTTAAGAAGTTTTTGTAAAGTTGTTTTGTGTAAGTACGTGTGTTTGGAAGCATGTGCATAACGATCGTGGGAACGTGGAACGTTCTCACGGTTCTCTCCGGCTAAGAACAAGACAAAAAAGAGCCTTTTTTCTATCCACTATTTTTCATTTCATCTCTCTGAGCACATAACTGGGGCTCCTGCATAACACCTGGCATCTGCTTCCCACAGTATTCCCATGCTCCAGCATCACTCACTCAAGTCAACTACCAATGCAGAGCTAGTGAATAGGGTTGTGGTATGGCTGTTATGATAATACACGAACTTGGTTGGGGTTGCTTCTGCTGCTACAGAAGCCAAAGCAATGGGTATCTGATGCTGGTAGCTCTTGCTGCTACTACTACCACTAACTTTCATATAGAAAGAACATAGACCGTGGTAGCCGTCTGCCTAACACACGCTTGGCTGGCTTTGGCATGCTCACCCTGGTTAACCCTCCACTACATAAAACGTGCTCGTGCGACCCCATCAACCATCATATCTTCCTCAGAGCTCAAACAGTCAACAACCAAACCTGAACCTCTCTCTCTCATAAACCTTTGAAACAACCTGATTTTAAAACGTGCTCAAAGTCTTCTCACTGAGTTGATCTGTGTTACACACAAGTTTCATTCACTCTCATATACAGAGCGAAATCACAAGTTTGTTAAATCAAAGTTCGTCAACAGTTGAACTACTTTCAGTTCGGAAAACACACATTTGCCTGGAATATACCGGCATAAATTTTTGGAAAGTTTACAAGTTCAAAGTTCATTGCAACCAAACGTGAAAATGGCTCCTCTTACGGATATCTCACGTGCTCTCGGACAGCAGCAAAGTTCTGCTGAGCCAATCTCTCGGACTATGCAATACAGAAAGGTAAATGTCATAATCATTTTGCAAAAAAAATAAAATCCATGAAAACTCATGAAAAAGTGAAATGTCTAAAAAAAACTTTAAAAGTTCAAAAGTCTAAATTTTCCTTTTCTTTCTTTTTGATCACAGGTTACTAAACCTTTGCTGGAACGTCAACGCAGAGCTCGCATCAACCGATGCCTTGATGAGCTCAAAGAAATCCTTGTTTCTGGACTCCAAAATGATGGGGAGAACGTTGCCCGTTTGGAGAAAGCTGACATTCTTGAACTCACAGTGCGCCACATGACCAAATTGCAACAACAACACAACAAAATGGTCCGTTCTCAAGCCAGTTTGGGACATGACGACAAGTTCCGTGCCGGGTTTGCCCACTGTGCTCAAGAAGTCTCCCGAGTTTTGGCCACCACACCAAAAATCGATGTGCAACTTGGATCTTCCATCATGGTCCATCTTGGTCACACTCTCAACAAAATGGCCAATCCATCCCCAGCTCCAGTTTCACCAGGGATGACCCGTCCCAGCTCCTCATGCAGCAATGCTAGCAATCAAAGCGGGGACTACAGACCTTACACTCCACCTGCTTCACCAACTGAATCTCAACTTCCTCAAATGTCACCTCTTTCTCTCACTGTCAGCAGCAGTCCACCCAGTCCCACTGGTAGCTGCGTTTGGAGACCGTGGTAATTCAGCATTCAACAAATCGCAAATAATAATAGTTGTTTTTTTTATAAAAAAAACAAGCCATGAAACCCGATGATCTTTCACAAAAGCGAAATAATATTTTAGTGTCAAGTGTTAGTTATCCTGTATCTGTACAGTTCAAATATTTTCTCGTATCCAGTTTATCTCATTTTTATTGTACAAACTCGTAAATCATAAGATTGCTCAATAGTTTTATATAACGTGACTTAAAGTCAAAGAGTCACAACAAATCAATATAAGATGAAGGGAAAATAGCAAACTTTCTCTCACATTTCCTCGAGTCTTTCAGAATGTTTAAAGATATGCAGTGCAGGCTTTGGAGTTTTAAGAAAGTTTAAAAAAAGTTAGATAGTGGTATTGAATAGGACAATCGTTTTCTCTTTTCCTTTTTTTCAAAAATTTTAATTTATATCATTTTTATTTCGAGTTATTATTATTATTATTTAGTTTTAAGTATAGTTTACTACATCTGGTAGAAGTAGTCTTTTGATTCAGTTTTTGTTTTATCAAATCTATCAATCGAGTTACGTATATCAGCAAGATACAGTCAAGACAATCATGTTTGGTAGAAGGGCAGCATCAAGATGTCCAGTGCACTTGATGCCCCTTACTACTGCCTTTGTATATTTGAGTGTGTAATGTTAAGATTTGCATGCAGGCTTATGTGATATAATATTAAGTGTGTAGGAATTTATTAATTCTGAAGTTTCTTCTCAGAGTTAGGCTTTACGTACGAATGCTGTACTATCAAGTTTTTTCTATTTTGAGATTTTTGAGCAGTGTAAGTAGTTTTGTTTGGAGTTAAAGATGTCTGTGATATTAGTTTGTATGGTTAGCCGAGTATGTATATTATATTGTTTATTATTATTTTCATTTACAACCTTCAAAAAGAATTGCTCAATACAAGAAGCAAAATACGAAGACATTGACAAAAGTTCAATGCTTAAATAAAAGAAAAATAACCGACTATATGAAATTTGTTCACTTGTTCACTATTATTTTTCATTCCTCATCTCTTGATCATGATATCGCTGGACTCATGTGACCAACAAGGTCTTATTGCACAATGGGCATATTTCATAAATCATACTATCTATATTTATAGATTTGCTAATGAAGATGAGGAGGGCACAACCCAAGCATGATTTTTTGATTAGATCACTTCGTGTGGTGGTGTGGTATAAATTTAGACAGGAATTTGCTTATCATATTTCCAGCATATTCAACCTCATTTCATAATCAACATACTTAATCCGGACACGACTCATTACTACCGCTCCAAACTGCATTATAACTTGTGCACTTTCTTCAATATAAGTAATATTAGCTATGGGTTTGAATGACAGCTTCATGTTGTTAATGTAAAATTATCTCTCATCTAAACCAACATCGTGTACGTTCATAAGTTTATTCAACGAGATATTAACATATGCATTCGTAAGTTGCATTTAGTAATAATATATATATAGCTCCATAATTATTTCCGACAATGCCACTATTTAAAGTTTCATCAGTACATCAGTAATCATTTTTACCGGTATAAGAAATACAACCATTTAACACCTTTTGTATTGTGCTGATATCTAAAAAAACAAAAGTCTCACAATGCCCCTCAGTCTTGCCTTTGCAATTGCTCTCATGGAACGGAATATATATGGATAAAAGATTACTCCAACTTCAGATGAGTGTTTGATAAAGTGAAAAGGGCGAAAAGGGACTCCGATGCAGTGAGTAGAGATAAAACACAATATGAACCAACGGATCTGAGGAACCACTTAGTTTGCCCTCTTTGAAACACTTTCTCAACTCGCCATACGAGAATTTATTGAAAGTTACTCAGTACACAAGTTTGTATGCAGATCGCGCTGACAAGAAATAACTAACTAGGACACAGCTTTATGATTTTAATCTCATGAATCTTCATGCTGTACTTGTCACATTTGATGATCCATAACAGAAGGACACACGGTCACTGCATATTTAATTAAAAATCCAATCAAACTTTTATTTTATGCGTATGCTTATTTTGATGCATCTTTAAGTACAAATCACCGCAATAAAAGTAAGATTTATGAGCCAAAAACATGCATTTTCACTCAGTTTTGGAATGCATGCCTGTTATGTTGAATATTATAAAATTCTTTTCCTTCCTTCCTTCTAAATTCCAAAACTAAACGTGAGTGAAATAGCCCCTCATCATAATAAAAATGTGTTAATTATCTGTGTACTGCGTATGTCTTGTATCCAGAGCAGAATGTGTGAACTCTGGAAAAAGGGTTAATTGAGATTTTCGTGAAATAATCGCAGTACAGTTCATTTAATCTTTACCCTTGTGCTATATTAATTAAGTATAATATGGTGCAACGATAGTTCATTAAATTTCTCACCATGTTCATTTGGGTGCCTCGGAGCCACTCAGCTCGTGTTATTGTACCTTACGGTAAAAGGAAAATAGATTTTACTGATTAAAAACAGAAATTCATAACATAACATTCTAAATACATTAAACATTATATTCTGGAATGGGGAAGTAGATCTAAAAATTGTAGCTGGTTTGCGTTTGCTCTAACAGTAGAATGAGTAGAGCATAGCCTAAGGCTGCGGTGTCATATAGCTGCCCTGTCTCTATTAACGAATGTAAATAACCTTGTTCAAATAGAAATTACAAATTACATGCGCACTAGCTTCATCCAACATTCCTCATCATCTAATCATTTCAATCAAACAGACACACAGTTGACGACTCTTTACAAGTCAAGCACACAATAGTTGCAAATTTCACATGAGGCATTGTACTTGACATCAACCATAGATGCAAAATTTAGCGTGAACGAGGCTACCAACAAATTTTACACGGTCCAGCGATTACAAACTATCAAATATGTCAAGCACGAAGCATTTCAGCTCTAAACATACATGCCTGTGTTGAATAGTATATAGTATGGAACTGCTAAAATCGTAATAAACTACTATTTTAACCCCCATGCAACTTACCTCCATATACTCCAGAATCGCAAGTTGATTCATACGTCAGATTCTGCTTCACCCCACGTTAACATTTCATTATCCATTTTACAGCTTTGCCTACTATATCAAATAAATAGTTATATCTATCTATATACATTCAATATCAATATCCCTACTTCTCATGCCAAATTGGTTCTGTATTTCAGCTTAGCTAGGATTTTTAAGTCTTCTGATGATTGTCATACAGCAATAGTTGTAGCTAGAGGGCTTGGCATTTTCTACACTATTAAGCAAGTTTTTTTCTTCTGACTAATCTTATTGCGAATGTGTGAAGCATAAAACATGTTATCCTTGCAGCAAGAATGAACGAATAGTAGCCAACAAATCAACTACTGTATTCCGGTTGCGAGAATTCTCCACATACATGCGGATTACAGCTTCGACCTCACGATTAGTTTAAACAAGAGTCTATTGTGGACAAGAGCTAAAAATTGTGACTGTGACACTATATTATTTGCCACCTGAATCAACGCGTACAACCCCTGTTTTTTTTGTCAAAATCTGGTGATTTATAAAACATAATCATGGTTAGTTCTTGTTGCGGATTAATGAACTTGCAGAAGGCATGCATTATAACAGCCTCAATTGAAATTGTAAGCAAAAGGTTTAGTATTTATTATGATATATTATTCCATAATGTTTTAATACTAGATTGCTCTAAACTTTATGCAAATTCTTCTTGGCAGGTATTATCCTGTGCCTTTCTATTTTATTGCGTTGTGACACTAGCAATAGAAACTCCACTAGCAGTTGAAGAACGTAATAATGCGGTGGAGACGCCAGATCCCAGTCGCTTTCGTATGTTTGCAAGGTGTAAAATAGTAATTACGAATTGGTTGATTTCATAGATGCTATGAGGGTTGTTTTATCTGGAATGAATGCATTGTTTTGGATAGCATGTTTGTTCCTCGGCTTTATTCTTGTGCTCGGAGCTAAGCAGGTAAACCAGTTCACGTTTATAATATTATTGATGACTTAATTTCTACTTTGGTGTATGCTTTAAGTTGTTGTTGTTGTTTAATGATTGTAGCGTGATTTGAAAAGACTGCGTACTTGGTTCGTCCTAACATGCATTTTAAGTGTCTTGTTCATCGTGGATATTTTCATTGAAGCGTTCTCAATGACAGCTCCAGCCCCTGCCATCGCTTCACCAATTTTAGGAACAATATTGCAATGCTATATGCTTTGGATTGTGATGGAATACATGGAATTTGTAGCTCATAATGGATGCGCAACCATTCATATTAAAGCTCAACAAGAAGATGCATAATTATTAAGTCAAATTTTAGAGGTAGCGCTGGTGAGCAACTGGAAATAAATGTTCCCCACGCTAGGGTATCGCAACTCAACCTCCACAGTATTTGTTAACATTTACAAGAGGTATTTACTTTTATTGAATGCAGTTTATAGGGCAAAAACGTTGACCTAATTTGTACAGTGAACTTGTAGAGAGATGTGATGTAGAGAGAGATGTATCCATTATTTAAGACGTATGTAAATGCACTAAGCATAAGAGCTATGAGAGAAGAAGATACAGTGAAGTGTATCAGAATTTTATATAAAAATGTGATTCGAAAAGAATAAAGTTCTCTCTCTTATGTATGCAACTTGATTCACATTCCTTGCATCCAATTTTGAACCACCTCATTCATGTCCATTGCATGCATGTCCATTAATTCAGGTAGATCTTGCTCATAAAACTCATCCAGCGCACTGGCATTACTGCTTACCGCCACTACATTTATTGGGGAGTTTTCAATACTGTGAACAAAACATTAATTAACTCACAAAGATCTGATAGAATATTAATTTTAGCGACACATCGCATATTTTTAACATCAGCTTTACATAAAAGTACCTGAACCAAATAATTAATGTAAAAATTTATAGACAAACTTTTTAGTGTTTCAGTCAACTAGTAGACTCGTAAAGAGACTACTCTACTAGCGTTTATACACAAAGAGTCTACTTTTACAAGCACTCATGCAAATATTAATATGCATGTATTTTACATGTCAAGCTTTATGAACAGTATGAAGTAAAAACACCAAAGTTATCACTGTTTTTTAACTATCTCTTTACCTAGCAGATGAGGAATGCCAATGGGGATTGCTTATGTCATAGTCGCTTCGACCAGGACTCAGTGCCTGCGACTGATACGAAAAAGTGTGACTCGATGGACTTGGTGTGTTGAAGTCTGGAAGTGGTAATCCTGGCTTATAGCGCTCAAGCATTGAGCTACAAGATAATACAAAGAACATTTAAACCAAATTGGAAACGTGAATTACTTTCCTGAGTTTTCACTGGAAAGTTAGAAGATGCCTTGTTTACCTGGAAAAGTATTCTTGCGTTCCAACATCCACGTAGCCATCGATTGTCTTGTGATCTATATGAAAGACAAAAATGAGTAGATAAGTAATCAATGAGAAAATGGAGACAGTCCAGTAATCTCTTTCATAACTTTAAAACTTATATGTATTCTTAACTAACCCTTTGAGCTGGTTCTCGTAAAAGCTTTGTGTTTATCTTCTTCAGGATACAAGTAAGAAATCAATGGATTTTTGATAATTCGATCTTGGAGTGGAGTTTGCTTCAACTCCTTAATAGTGTAAGGTTTCAGTTTGACAAGTGGGCTTTCTTTTGCATTTTGCGCTAAAACATAAACAATCTTATATTTCCAAGATTCCATATAAGTGATTAAGTCAACAAATTTAATAATTTTTGCATAAAAGACTTACTACGATGGTTGTAATAATATACGCCAATGGACTCTGGCCGTTTTTCTGAAAAGCGAAGGACAAACGTTCCTGGTCTCAATTTATTTGGGACTCTCAACATTTCTATCATTTCAGCCTCCGAAATATGGCCCACAATTTTATTTTGACTCCAAAGTCGTCTCAAGCTCTGGTCTGCGAGTTTTGGGTCTTCAGGACACCACGACAAAAGCTTCAATGTGGAAAATACCCACTCCCAAAAAGTGATGCTTTTCTTTTTTGGCTGATCTTCGTTGCAGGGCTCATCATATCCAAATTCCTTTGTTATTTCAATGAAAGCATCTTTGCAAAAGAGTTTCCAATTTACCATCCCATTTGCTGGTATCTCATTCCTATAAGAATGGCGAATGTTAGGAGTGTAATACCGACATGACATGGAAAATCTTCGCAAAATAAAAACTCTTTATACCTGAATATTTTTGATTTTAAATATCGTTTGTTATCAGCAGTGAGTCCTCTTCGATCGTCAGTCAAGGACATAAATCTCAGATCTATTACTTCGATAAGGGCAGACCAAGGAACTTCTTCCGGAACTTTAAACGGTTTACGACCTCTCATTGAAAACCCATTATCCCATAAAATTGTCCCCCAAGCTTCACCCTCCTGGTTAGGATGACTGGTAACTGTGAGTGGCAGAGAGGTAGTCCATGCCTAAAAAATATTTATTTAATATAATTACTCGGAAATAATGCACCAAGATTTTTTCGTCACTGTTTCTGTTTTAAAAAACGTACGGTAAAGGAATGTCCCTGCATGTTGACGGAAAGTTTGAAATAAATGCAAAACTTTTCTTCAACAACTGATTTTTCCCCTCTCTTTACTTTCCGCTTGATCTATAATAATGAAAAATATTATGACATTGCGGCTCATGTCATGTTGGCCACAAGAAACAAAAGGCATTGTTGTAGGCACATTGTCGTACTTCTGACACCCTCAAATCCTTAAATTCCACCACATTATTGATGACGCGAGGATAACCTTTTCCAAATTTCAGATCTCCAGATTTTTCAGGAACATGTTCAGGATTGGAATGCAGGGCCGATGCCTGTCCTTCGTCGATTAACGAAGCAACTATTGCTTTCTCATCAATGATGAGACTACTCGTAGAAAGGAGGACTCGGAGCCTTACGGGCCCGAATTTTGTTGCTTTTCGAATGATTTGATGTGGTTGTGTGTCAACAACAAGGCAGGAAATTATCATTTTATTACGCAAGTAGGAAACCTAGGATTTAATTTTTTTAGAGTTAATCTTTTGAAGCCCCATAAAGTATTTCGTAGTGTTGGTATAAATTGCTCACACCTTCGCAAGAGTGGACTGTACTGTTTGAATATCAAAGTTAAAATTTTGACACAAGCATGCAAAGTCGGGTAAGCATTTCTCCAAGTCGCATAAACACTTGTATGTCCCTTCAAACCAGTTTTGAATGAATAGTAAATTGTGCTCGGGTATTTTACCCATTGCAACAAAGCGCTGTTGATCTTTGAAATCTTCAAGTTCAGGTAAAATTTGGGCTTCCAGTTCATCCAAAATTCTGGAAAGGCTTTGAACCTTACTAGCCAGACATTTTTGTGCAGCAACTTGTATCTACATAAATCAATTAATAATTTAGTATTATTTGGCGTAAATGGCCTTATTATATATAAAATGCCACAAAAATAAAAATTTACTTCAAGGTGAAGTTGGTTGCGTTCCCTATTAATTTGCGCTTCATTATTCACGCCATTGGGACCTGCTAATAGAAGATGAAAGCTTTTCAGATTTTTGTATTGAAATGTAAAATAAATTTCATCAACGTCATAAAAATAAAATGACATGCGAAAAAACTTTCTCTCACCATGCATTTGCTGTAATCGAAAAGGCAGATTGGTTTGAAAATCATTCCACCTGGAGTTGCTGCTGCGGTTGGTATGCTCAATTGAGGCGCAAATTTGACGTGCATTCTCAATATTTTTTATAACTGTTTCATTGAGAATTTCACATGGCTTTCTTGGAATATCTTGCATCATTTGGGAGCCCGGCTTGCTGTCAACATTTTGAAGATTTAATTCGATCAGTCGATGCTTCTCGTTTTTCAGGGACTCCTGAATACTTCTGAAAAGCTGTAGATTATCAGCAGCAAACAGTCGCTGGAGAATTTAATAAAAAGTTGGTTTGTAATTGAATGGCGTCAAATGAAATACAGCGATAAATACATTTGATGAAGGGTATCAAGTAGTACACCTACTTCCATTTGGGAGTAAATTATGTTGAGGCTATTTTTGTAAGAGTATAATGCTTCGTCGTGCTTGGGCGTGGGAAGTTCATCAATTCCTTGCTTGAACTTTATCATCATGTTTTGCAAAAATCCGTAAATGCATTGATATTGCTGATCCATGGTTAGACTTCCCTCTTCCATGCTAAGGACGCTATAAAAATATTGACAAATTCCATCTTTAACTTTGCATGTGCGCTACCTCAGACGGTGATAGCGCGTTAACTTTTTTCTGCAAAGTATCTAACCAAGTGTGTGGTAATGTGGACGTTTGAAACTGTTTATACTTAACACGGCCTGGTGTGTGTCATAACATAATTGCATTTTATATAAAGGTGTGTATGATCAAGTATTGTGTTGACGTATATGCATAATTTTCAGGCATTTTACCACACAGTTTTTTTGTTTTGCTCCGTTTCTAATCAGAGTTCACCATCACTGTATACCTCCTATAATGCATGTATGTTCGTAAATGAAGTCGAAGATGCTATCATTTCTAATTGCTCTTGTGTCTAAATGATAAGTTATATATATCATGATTTCATACCGTCTGTTATCCTCCTGCCATAGCCAGTCTGCTAACAAACTTCTGGCCTCCATAGGAAATTCCGGCAAATAACAATTGGCTACGGCTGGTAGCCAACCATTCTTCTTAATTACCTGCCAATCATTCATCTTTACCGGGTGGATAAGCTATGTTATATAATGTTATGTAATCGGCCACACTTTGTAACACGTAACACTTTTAAGATGTTCAGATTAGATAAAAGTATTTCACAAAACTTCGGGAATTTTGATAATCTGAAGTTGCTGATAATTGAATTAGACTTCAGATTACCTATTCACTTTACAACTTAGCAGCACCTCCAGCACCGCTTATATCCATTTGTAACTGTGTTCTTTGTCAGAAGCCGTAAGTAAGACTAGGACAAACTGATGACAAGTTTGCCATACGACTGACTCGAACAGAGGAGAGTTTTGTGGTTAAAGTATAAAAGTTAGCATGAGCTAATGAAGGATACGTAGTTTTATATAACTTTTAAAGCGAAACAACTGAATTTCAGTGAAATATGTAGAGCTTGTGATAACATTTGAGCTGCTGGGTTCAGATTTAGTGGTTTGTTATGCGTATTTCATTATCTGGAAAGGATGCAGTCTTCATAAACATGTGAAATTAAATATTATGTATGTAACAACTGGAGCTCGCAAGAATAGGACTTTCCTACGTTACATGCAAATACACAGTCATTTGACAACAAAGTTGAAAGTCAGCATAAATATACATCAAGCGTTTTACAAACACTGATGTATAGGAATCATCGTAAAACGAATACAGTAAATGCAGCTTTGCTTGCTTAGATAGGCGGTTTTGCTATTCCATATCTTATGCAAAACAAGAGTTTATCACAAAAACCCATTTATAATGAAGTGCAGTATGGAACTAACATTTTTAATGCATAGCTATAAATATGCTGGAGCAAGAATTGAGTTGGTCATGAACATTTCTTAGAAAAATCTTATCGCGTCGACAGACGACGAAAATATTACGATAATTTAGCACGTACAATGTATTTTTGTAGATGATCAATCTGTAGATACTAAAGCACGTAGGAATGAAAATAGACTTGTTTCCTTTTCCTCCGTGAAATGATAATATTGACTTATTGTATGGTATTGTACTTTCTTGTATGGTAAAATGCAATAAGCATTTTCCTACAAACAACTAGTCACTAGTGAAGGATGAAATCAGCACTAAAATATTTCCTTTGTTTTTGAACGTTTTTATCCTTTTGAGATGCAGCTCTAACTAAGTTGTCTTATTTATGTATGAATCGCTTTTATAAAATGCTCACCATCATTTTATGTTGTATGTGTATTTGTTTCAAATATTGTAACATATATATGAATTTATTTATTAGTTGTACTCATAGGTAGTTTTCTTTATTAAAGCTCCGAAGGTAGCATTGGCGTGTTTTACAAGTTAAACGTAGATCACAGTTAAGTCGCGTTTGTATTAAAATGCATGTCTGTAAATAAGGTAAATGCATGTAATGAGAAGCGTAGATAACGAATTGCTAAACATGGCAGCCCTACTTCCGGGAACGGTATTCTGTGGACTGAATGATCCATAGCATTCATTAAATAAAAATCGTTCTAAGGAGTGATACAAATGTTTTCTCATTCCTGGTCCACTGATTGCGTGATTCTCATCAGGATAACTCTGTTTGGAATAGTATTTTAAATGAGAATGAAAAAGTTACATCTACACTCGGCCAACAGATCATTTAGATACCTACTACATTGTCTGATAATTCGCCGAATTCAATGTCATAAATATCCAGATTTCTTACCAATTGATGAAAGAATATATCATTCTTTTCCAACGCTCGAGCGAGTATCATTGACTGCTGATAATGCACGTTGTCGTCAGCATTGCCATGAATCAACATATATTGCTTATTGCGGAAGTTCTCAACATTGCTATTAACATCTGAATCATTGTACCCCTTATAATTATCCTCTTCTGTTGGTAGACCCATGTAGCGTTCAGTATAGATTGTATCTAGAGAATTGAGATAAGTTAACAATGAAATTCCGCATGAAATATTTCTGCGAAAAAGTATTGCACATCGAAACAATAACTTTTGTTATAACCAACCGTAATATAGCCAACTTGTGACTGGGGCTACCGAAATTCCACATTTAAAAACGTTTTCCTTATCCGTCTGCATGACCTTTTTATTAAAAAATATTTTTTGGTATTCGTACTTAAAAATTCAATGACAAATTGAATATTGCGTTCAATTACTTTAGCAGTAACGTAGCCTCCATAGCTCCATCCCCAAATGCTAGTCTTACTTGCGTCAATTAATGGCTCATTTTCTGTCAACCACCTGTTAAATAGCAAGTCAGTCCAAAATTTAAGTTTTTTTGGGGGCTGTTGGAGTTAAGTTTAAAGGGTTGATGTTGAAATTACTTTGCAACAGCAATCTGATCCTCAACTTCCACTGTGCCGAGATTACGATGAAGTGTGAAGAGATGGTCTGTTGATTGTTTGGCTGTTCCGCGTCCATCGATGCTTCCAAAAATAATGTTTTTACCGCTTACAAGTGACATTTCCCAATTGATTGCATACGTTTGATGCAGGTTCTGAGAACCAGGCCCCCCATAAACAGATATGAGTAAAGGATACTTCTGTGATTCATTGTAATTGGGTGGAAAGTACAGCCTGGCTTTTGCAACCAAACCATCATTTCCTACTGGAATTTCGTACTCTTTGGTAAGTGGCACAGCTTTCTTGCTCAAGGCTTCTCGTACACCCGAATTGCTAACAAAAGTTGGTCCCGGGTTAGCAATGGCTTGCCCATCCTAAAAGATCATTTGAATTTTAATGTAATGCGTTACTTTTTGGACTGACTCTTTAATTCTGAATCATGCTATCCGATCCATTTAATTTTTCGTAATTTAACACACCTCAGTCTTTCGTGTTGTTGTTTCTGGTACATCCGGGCCACCACAACGATGAATAAAGTGTGTGTATTTGGAAGAGAATATAACCGTATTATCTCTGCACAAACTATTATGGCTGTTTCTTGCTCCGCATGTTATGCATCGAGGTTCAGCATTATTAGCTATGTGATCGGGCACAGAATATATTTGAGTTTCACTCGGATCTGCGACTGACCCATTCCAAAAGGATCCAGAAAAGTATCTGTTTCAATCAAATTGCATGTTTCATAAGACTCTTCTTCAGTAGCTAGCATAAACAACAATAATAATATAATGGAATACATAAAAACTTTTTTCATACATTGTGCGGCTTGATGTATCCCAACCTGAAATATTTGAGTAAATTATCTCATTTGTATAAAGAACATTTTGATTTCAACAATCTGTATAAACCTAGTTTGCTTGAATATATCTGTTATCTGTACCTAAAATATTTTCCACTGACAAACTACCACTGGTAATTACGGTACTTTCCCCATTTGCATTAAATTTCACTACGTGCTTGTAAGACTTCCCACTGTTTTGTGGTTGCGACCTTACAAAGATAAATTCTGTTCCATCGCTAGACTCTTTTGGTGTATTCATGTCAACCCATCCATTTTCCGGTTTATATGTGTGAATCTGTTAAAATTGACACATGATTGTTTCTCTGTCGTTGTGTAAATAGTAGAATAAAAAAGTTGTGGCGGTTACCTTTTTGCATCGGCCATTGTCGTCGGCATTACATAAGTGCCAATGGGAAGAGGTTTGTACCCTGTTGAGCGTAGCCACCACTAGTGTGGAATCATTTGCCCACAAAGCTGTTCCAAGTAGGTGAAGATCTCTGATTTTTACAATTTACCATGAATTTACAATTAAAAGAACGCATAACAAATATATAAGAATTTAATAACTATACATGACAATTATTACTCGAAAATTGTGTCGGAATACTCAATCCTTTTCGGTGTATCGTTTGTATCAGTCAAGGATACAACGTGCATAACTGCTTCTGGATTTTTAGATCCGGACTAAACACAATAAAAAGATATCTCAAATTCGATTCATATGTATACATAACATGATTTTAGAACACTAAAAACTTAATATAGTTAAAAAATACTTTGGGGTAACGAATTTTTCTATATTCGGGATACGTAGTTTCATTATTCCCTGGTTCGCCATATATTGGCCATTGAAATTCTAATACTTCCGTGTCATTAAACCTCACAAAAGCTAAATTTTTGCCTGAAGGCGAGATCCATAATGCAGTTGGGCCACCAAACATCTCCTCTATTTAGAAAATGAAATATATAGTTTTCATTGATATTATCAGCGTATTACAACTTGTAATTTACAAGACATGCCAATATCGTCAGCACAAAAAATACCTTCATACACCCAATCAGCGATTCCATTGTACACCGCATTTTCCTCACTGCCATCCGTTGTTATTTGAGTGACAGTTGTTGATGGAGAGGCGTCTCTGCGATAATATATATTATAGTTATAGACGAAGGCTATACCATTTCCAGTTGGAGACCACTTTACAAGTTGGAGTGCTGGCTGTGACTCTTTTTCAGACAAACCTTCAGGTGCAAGTCTTGTAAAAGTCCTTCATTCATGAACAGATAAAACAAAACGTAAAAAAGGTTGCATAACCAAGTACCATGTTACACATTATAGTTATTATAGCCATTTATATTAAGCAAACTTACTTTGACTCCAGATCAAAGATATCATACTTTGCCAAGGTGGAATACCGCCAAAGCTGTAATTATAGTGTTTAATCCATGTTCATTATTGACAATGCCAATGCAAGTATAATAATAGGGTTAATAAATTTGGGCTCCAAATGCATAGTTTGACCAAGGTATTTAAAATTATATGAACCTAAAAGACGTCATCGTAGAATTTGTTTAGTAGACAACTGATCATTTAATCATAGGACTGCATTATTCTGAATTTCTTTTTCGTATCGTCAAATGGCACGATATAAGTTGTACGAAGAAATATTAAAGCACTTACACTTGAACGTCCATGTTCCACCAAGGCGTATTTCCCGTCATTTGAAAAAATCAAATTCGAAAATTCTTTCTGTTTAAGTAATAGTAAATAAATGACTAGTTAATTATGTATCGATACAATGTGATGCTAATAAATGACTAGTTCGATAAGTATAATTATTATTTAGCTGTCTCTGTACTCACCAAGTGCTCACTAATATCTGTTAAATTGAGAATGGTTGAGTTCTTTCCATCAGTAATGTTATAATGTACAACAGCACTTGGTACAAAAATTCGAATAAGATCATCTAAAATCACAAATGAAAAAATACAGCTTGCATATAAGAAATGTAAGAAGAAACGAAGAACGCACTATCATTGGGTGACATAGGGCTCTTTAGGCACTAAGGACGCATAAAAGGCTTGTTGAGCAGCATAATATGTACTGCAATGCTTGCAAAGGCAATTTGTTGCATATGTTCGCCCACGCATGCAAATGTTAAGGAATTATTTTTGTAGACACTGCCGAGTTTTTTCTTATTTACGAGTAACAAGTTTCATTTAGATCTACTTGTTTTGTTCGCAAGATTTGACATTCATGTATATTATGTACTGCATGTAGCACACAGGTTTTGCACACCTGCGCTTTTGTTGAAGCAAATGACACTGTCAAAGGAAAGTGATCCCATTAAAATATAAAAATATAAGTTTATGATTTAGAGGAAATGCAGGTAATTGATAAACCAGGAAGGACAACAAGCATCAGGATATATATAGCATAACCATCACCAAATTTTTTAACAAATCACATTATGCTGTTGTAAGTACCTGAGCCTTCAACCCACTGCCCAGAAAATCCGCGTCCACTCAACGAACCCCCTAAAACATCTTCTAACGTAATCGCCTCTTTTATTGGTTCTTTTTCGTAGAACGCACGAGTTCTTGGAGGTACTGCACCACTAACAAAATTATCGTGACAACTAAAAACTATTCCGAGCAGTAAACATACTACCCAGGAATTTGGCACATTAAACACAGAAGTCATATTTCTGCCTGATTATAAAATCAAATCATGCACGAAGACTAGAGTCAACACTGCCTATCGCAGTGCTTTTGTATTCAAATGAAAGTATGCGAATAGACAAAAAACTTCACAGCACCACTTGCGAACCGAAATTGTGATAACATAAAAAATACTGCACAAACAATGGAAGCACTGCGGAGTAATGCATAGTTTTTGGGGGTTTGATTGAAGAAGCAGAGAATCTCTGCAAGAGTGCCAGATGAGGTATTAAAATATAAAGAGCATAAACACCATCAACAAGTGCAGTAAGTCAGTAAAGTAGACAAGAGGACAGGTTGGCCTGCAACCTTGCCTTCAGTTTTTATGTGGTACTCTTGACTTGGTTGTGAGAACGCACGAATGTGCTATTCTTCTTTTGGCTTTGTTGCATTTTAATTTACATGACTAGGCTTATGTACGCTGATAATAATGTAGCACTCTACACATTTTAGAAGCTATACAAGGATGACGTGCAAACACACACAATGTTGAATGTGAAGGTATCTGCTAGCTCGAGACTGGTCATACAAAACTAACTGTCATTAAAGTAAAAACCTGTTCTTCTATTGTGAATCAGTTCTGATTTGAATGTGTATTTTTTGAAAAAAAATATTGCGATTATACCCACTCTATTCTACAATCCTCCAAAGAATACTGTCAACCATATCTCTTTCGTATGGAGCTTTTATTTTGCCAAAGGGCAACCGTCGTAAAAAATAATGTAGAGAAAAAATTATCCATATGTATAGGTATTAAAACTTAAATCCTGTTTGGATATATATACATATAAAAGTTTAAAGAAGAAAATATTTATTTTTATACTCTGATTATATAAGTAGCTCAGACAGACGTTATTATCATAAAAAGAATTCTTGCCTGTGCTTGTGACTTGCGACAGGCTTGTTTTCATGGAAAGTGTAATACCGTCAAGAATGTAGGGATTATTTGGAATTTGATGACTGCAATGCTGTTAACCTATGATTCTTAGTATCATCCTTCCTAGATTTTCTCCTTTCATCCATACATATGCTACAGATACCATAAAATACAGAATGATTTTGATTGCTCATGGATTAAGAGACTGCGCGACAAATATATGCTGATCCTTTGTAGTATCCGACTCAAAATAGTTGAAGGAACATGCAGACAATGTGATTGCTGACGTGCGACAGGCTTGTTTTCATGGAAAGTGTATAGGCGATACAAGGTTAAGAATTTGATGGACATTTGGAATTTGATGACTGCAATTGCAATTCGAATTCTTATACATCCTTCACTAGATCTCTTCTTTCATCCATGCACATATGCTACAGATACCATAAATACAGAATACCATAAATTGGTCATTTAGATTGAGACATGCGCGATCGCTAAAGGCGCCATAGACATAAATGACTTTTTGCGTTTGACCTATACGTAAAAAGATTAAAAACGATTCCGATGCAGAAGTTTGATATCTTTGGGCCTAATTGGAGAAAAATGCAGTTTCTGATTTTGTATTTTTCGGTTACCATCTAAGATTTTTGAAACCGCTATAACTTTGGCGTCCGGACATAAATCAATCTAATTCCAAAAAACCTGTCAGGAATTGGTTTGGCATTACAATGCAAAAAGAATTAGTCTCTTCCTGCCTAGTTCAAAAGTTATCTTGCTTTATCTATATGTAACCCTTTCTTTAATGGGCGCCAACTTTGGCGTCACCAGATTTTTTAGAAACCGCAAAATGGGTTCTCAGACCCGGGGAATTCATTCTTCACTATTTAAGATATGTGGGGTAAACACGTTTGTTCTTCTGACATTGTGTACCCATGTATTTGCCTGTACACACAGAGTGGTGACGTACCGTTTCACTTTTTCTACTGGCCATAAAATGTTATAATTTATAACATTTCTTCTGATTTTGGATGGACGCCATGTGCCACATCTAAATCAGCAATGGATTTGGATTCATGCACACAATCATAAAATCACCTTCAAGCCTACATATTCCAAACAATTATATGATGAAAATATATTATTTCCATTTGGTTAGGAAATTTTATTTTTCTCAGTCCTCAGGGTTAGTTTATCGTGTTAGGAGTGTTCATAAAAATTTATTAATTTGAGTTAGTGGGAAAATGTATAAGAATTAGTATAACTGAAGTTGAAGTACAAAGTTCCCAAAAAGTATACGAAGAAGCCAAAACCAATTATTATATTCCCACCTACCAAGTTCAATGCTTAATACATGTACATCAAATGATGGAAATGAACATGAATAATGATTCCAGTGAGAATAAGATGTTGGGAAAAGCGTGGGATTTGTGTAGTATACCATGTTATGCATACGCAACGTAGATTGCAAATTGCAAGGCACATTATATACTCATGCAAATTACAAGAAGTGGATCCGTAATTTCTGACTAGCCATAATAATAAGGTATCTGGAGAGAAAGAGCTATTCCTTGTGCATCTGTGCAATGATGATTTTTAGATGGACTAGAGCATGTTATTCAATTGTGGAAAGAAAAACTCTTGTAAATGCGCAATAATACATACTTAATGCAATGGGCATGTAGGTTTATAGGTGTGGAAGATACCTTTGAGCATGATCTGTTTATTGTATGCAACAGTTAATTTCGACAACACATGTAGTTTCGAGATTCGTTCAGTGACCATTGTTAATAATTAATATCATAAAACTAAAACGCCCTTTTGCTTGCAACATTTTATTTCTGTAAGTGAGGATAATTAAATATCCTACCACAACCACATATACAAAAATGTGTGTGTATTGCACAGTGAACATATTAGTTACCTAACTATAGATTGTGATAATGAATTATTCGTTTGTCCTCAAAAATTGTGTATTTTATTCAACTAACTGTAAAAGGTTACTGTAAAGTGTTGTTTCCCTAATTGTATAGTGTGTTATTGCATTGCATCCTGCTAAACTTAAACTTACTGTCCATACACTATAATAAAAAGTATTTAGTTATGTGTCAATAGCATATTATAATGAATGAAGAACGAAAGGTATATGAAAATCAAGATCGAAATTCGCTGGCGAGTGTGAGACTGAGTCGTAGGTGAGTATAGTATTTACCAACGTATGTATTTCCGTATTCCAATTCCACTGCCTACCACTCTATTTAATACATAATATAATCGTAGGTTACCTTCCTTCATGGTCATTTGCATAAAGCAGCATATCAAAAAATCAGAATCAAAACAACTTCATGTGATCGTAGATGTTTCACTCTGTAATGGAAGTTTATGGAGTTAGTAAAAACGTAAAGATCAGTATTGCTACTTTAATCCCGTTTCCCAAGGACTCGTTGCGGAAGTTGTATAAAAACTAGAATTTAAGCTAGTAAACCTATTTCCTAGTTTTAGAACCTCCCGAATACAAAACAAAAACCACGAAGATGAGTCTAAGTTATCTGCTTGAACTAGAAAACATTTTATGGGCAATATGATGGAAGACGAAATGGATTTTCATGACTTTATATACCAATTAAACTGAAACTTTTTGGCCACACTGACATAAAAGTCATCATTGAAGGAGACAAAAATGTTCTAAAAGTTCTAAAGAAGCTCATGTCACAAGCATGTATTCAAACCAGAAGAAAATGTATGCAAAGTCAGAAATTTACTATTTAAGATTTATCAATTTGAATAGTATGGATGAGCTCCCATATTCTTGACTTTTATTCGTTGAATTTTTATTGAATATTTATATTTAATCCATTGAAAAAGTGCTAGAATACAGAAAATTTAGATAAGTTTATAGCTAACGATCCTACGAGTGAGTCATAATATCATACATAAAAATTGTGTATTAATTTAGGATTTAGGTTATGCTTTTTTAATGTGATTTCCTGTAGACATTATCTACTTCAGTGGTGTCATTTGAATCAATAACTTTTATACAGATATAGATCCAAAAAAGCATAAATAGCTGGCTGAGAACAACAATTTTGTCGGCTCATGTTGTCGTAATCAGCCACAATTCAATTAAAATTACGATTACGATTTATAAAGGATTTAAGGCAGTAAGTTAACGAGCTGATGCATCAGATTTGGAGTACTGAATGAGCAAAGTTGCTGGCAACGAATGTTTGTACTTATTACAAAACACAAGTAAAATGTACTGCTACACGCAATCAAATGAATTTATATATAAAAGTATTTGATGATACGCAACTACGTAGTCTTCACAGTATCAAAATGTATTTGTCGACGGACGGATCAATTGTGTAGCAATAATAAAATTACGCGTGGTCAATTAAACGAGAACTAATTACTGAAGTGGTGTTCAGGTAGAATAAAATTAGTCTCGCTACAATTAACTTACATAGTATGAATCAAGACGGATAGATGGACTTAATGTTTCTAATGTATACAAACAAAAAATGTATCATAATCTTAAATCTTCGTTTGACTCGAAATACTCCTATGCAATGACTGTTTGTTTTTATTTTTTTGGTATACATTCAAACTCTGTATGTATACAGAGTATCATAATACTGTGGACTTTTAATCTTTGAAAGGTTATTGAATCGTGACATTTAGTTTGCACTCCATTAACTCAGTCTCTATAACTATTAGAGCTTCCTGCACTATGACGTATGGGTTGCGGTTGAAGCGAATGAATGTTTTGTTTTATATAGAAACCATTTATACAATTTCAACTTGCATGCCAGCTTGATGAGGTCCATGAATTATATAAAAAAAAGGAAGGCTATCGAATGTGAATGTCAACTTTCACATAATTCCATAATTGAAACTCAAATCTGACTGCAATCACCTATACAGGATCAAGGAATACCAGAAAAGGATTCTTGCATTAAGAAAGCTTCGTCCTTCTTTGGGTGATCGAAGAAGAGAAAGAAATCAGTCTATTGTTTGTGCGTTCATTTCCTACTCGACTTTTCAATGAAAGAGTTCATCACATCACATTACAAATGCCTTTGGTAACAACTTTTGGTGGTAGCCCTCATTCATGTTGTAATCATTAGGGCATTTCGAAGTTCAAACAAACTTGAAGTAGTAGTAATCATTCAACCGTTACATTCCTGAATTAATGCAGAGATCACGGCAAATTAGACACCCAAAATCAATTTTAAAGCGTTGTATTCGCAGTTAACACAGATGCACACAACCAAAATGAGTCATAACCTTAATTAAATGAAACATTCTGCATCTAATGCTGTTAACACCATTTTTTTATTTGTTTAAAGCAGCAGAAATTGGTTTGTCTCTGTTGCGCTGCATAATGACATCTGCAGCCTCTTGCACACATGTGCATTTTTATATATCTGATGACAGGATATGAAGCCATGATTTTTTGGAAACAAGACTCCTGCAAAGAAACCCAGCATGACCAACCTACAAAAAATTTGAGATGCTGGTTTTTTGAAAACTGAAAGTGAAACAAACTTTGACAAGCAGTTCAAGTTGTCTTAAGTTTGCTGCGATTGTCTTAAAGTGAGAAGCAAGGCGAACATGACGGCGCATATTGCATGAGTTTGCATATTATTTTAATCTCGTTTTTAACAACACTTGTACAGATCTTATAACCTGATCCTGTTGCCGATGTGTACGGTTTTGCTTGTATGTTTATGGATGCACCTTAAGTCTATCTACTATTACAAAATACACAAACGTCTACCTACGCATATACAACCAATACATCTCAACGAAAAGATAATATACAATCTTGTCTTAAGGAAATCTCTTTGACGTATCGACTAAAAATCTTGAGAGTTTCATGTAAAACAAAAAATATTATATAGATTACACAGCATTCGATGTCAAACTACTACCTGAGTTTTCATTCAAGATTCGTGCTTCTGAATGAATTTCAACCAACTTAAATGACTTAGGTACTACATTGGGTGTAGGTACATATCTCACTTTTAATATCCATGCTTTAGTTTTTTATGTCGTGCATGCTGTTAACCGAGCCCACATGCATTTCAGTTTAAACAGCGTAAACTGCTACCAACACATTATTATTACCGTGCTTAAGAAGTCTTGTAAAAAAATAATGCATACGGAATTCAGTACGCGTTCAGTTAAACATTCACATTCACACATTACAAACATAAGATAATAGGGATTCAAATAAAGGCCCTCCTCAAGCATAAAAAGCGTTGTTAGTCAAAATGCGTTCTTTAAAGCGCTGTAGGCTCACCAAGATATGATTATTAAATGCCATTCACCATTGTATTATGCTGTGTTATGTATTAATAACTACGGCAAAACAGTTAACAACAGGACAGGGAAAAGGAAGGCTGACTAATGATATTTTCAATATTTAAGCCATCACATCGTCACGACGTCACGTCATTAAAGAGACCTGACTCACTCTTTCCACATACATTTTACATACTTACATGTCTATACTACTATAAACATTACATGCAATGTTCTTCAACATTATAATATTATAGCTATTATTTATACACTGAAAAGTTGAGCTGTTGTCTGTGTGCGTGTGCACTTGTCAGGCGAGTCAGTTGCACAGGCTATATGCATTTGCATGGCATGTAGAATGTTAGTAAAACAGTTAGTACATTGTATAAGCAAACGCTCACTCCAAGTTGATTTCTGTGACTAACATTCAATAATATTTGAGGAGTGATCCCTAATGGCAGTTTTACAAACTTCCTTCAAATCAAAGTTCAACAACAGAGAAGAGTCATATCATAACCAACTAAGGTCCTACTGACTGAGTAGTCATTCGATCATTTGGTTACAGCTTGTTTGTTATTTCATCTCTTCTTCCTCCACTTTCTGTTCCTTTTCATTCGATATCTGCTGCTATTACTTAGCGAGACCCTCCTGTAATAGGAATAGTATAATACCAAGAAAAAAGCAAATGTAAGGAAAAGACAAAAGTACATATAATATGGCCAGCACGTGAATAATCTTTGTTTTGTGAGGCTGTTTTCTACTGAATGCATATTATATTATTATTTTTACTTCATTTCTTGAGATAGCGGTGGTTTGTGTGTTGTGGTGTGGGTATCTCCATCCACAAAAAAGAAATAGTCAAGACGTTTTTTCCCAAGTAGTGAAGTTGCTTCATTTGATTTCGCTGTACCTTTACCACTTGGTGTATAGAGTATTGGCCTTCTGAAAACACAAACTCCTGTGAGTTGCCTTGACTCTTGACTTCTTGACAGTCTGCATTCTCACTCTCTGGGTTAGTAGTTGTACCCCACTCGAATCAAGTGTGCGAGATAATTTGATCATTTTCTTTTCGTGGTTGTAGACCTGCAGTTAGTGTGGTATTTTTTTGCATTAAGATTCGTACTGGTCATTCAAGTTCCCTTTTCTTGAGCTCAAAATTTTTGTTGCTAAAAATTGAATTTCTTTCCAATTTGATTACTTGCAGTCTGTTACGGTAGACAACATTTAAAAACTCATCGTCTCGGTTCGTTGACAGAGTTGTGGCGTGCAAATAAAAAACGTTACCTACGTACAGGTAAGAGATTCTATTTTTAAACAAATACGCAATATTGCTCTTTGTTCCTTCTCCTCCGATGTTTTTGTGCATTTACACGCATATTTCTAAATGCAGCATAGAATAATAAAATCCTTCAAAGGGTTGTGTAAGCCATTGCAACTAACTTGCAAGGTGCGGTGTTCCGTGGTTCATCATCATCATCACCATTCATCAAAATTGTAAAAGCCAACATGATTGCCTAATACATAAGGCGTTAACGCATAGTTAAATTAAATGTAAAGCGCAATAAACAACCATGATGTTTGCTCCTATCACATCTTGTGCAACTTTTAAGATGCTTTAGTTGTTAGGTATTAGCCCCACTCAAACTACCGCATGTACCTACATCTCGTAGAGACTATATGGCACAGTCATGCTCCCACGCTCCCAAAATAGTGATAGTCTATCATTAACTAATTTATAATGCTCGTTACAACAAGCAGATCACTCTGTAATGGATTAAGTGAGTGCAGTTCCGAATTCATGCTTTCCGCACATCGTCGAGTAATTAGTTTTCTTCATTTCAACTGTTTTGACAGTAAGAGTAGATAAAGCAATTAGCGATTTAGAAACACTCCACCGCAACGCATGTTTTTACCTACATCCGTGATTACGATGTTTACAATCAGATAGACAAATGTAAACAGACAACTTAATTCTGAAGTGGTGTGGGGTGCCAGCATCCGTATCTCAAAAAAGTCTGTAGACCATAAAATCTTAGACTAATTTGGTAACAACGCTTTTCTGACATTTATACTGCTATCCGAAATTTTCCACATAATTATATAGTGAATTATGCGTATTTTTTGAAGGCTCAATGAGTAAAAGTGTGAAAAATAGGTAGTTTTGCATGTTTTAACAGCGTTTTTTTGTAACTTGAGACCACGCTGAGTATTATTTGCGTTTGTTTATTATTACGTTGGTGCCGTATACAAAATTAATATGAATATGTAGTCAGTTAAAATTACATCAGTTGGATTGTGTATATTTTAATGTGGACTGTGTTTTGTTTATATGTTGTAGCTGTGAAGTAGTGCATCCCTTCTTACCTTTGATCTGATCAAGTCCACTAAACAGGAAGAGAAATGGCAAAATCTGGTCATAAACTAGGCTCAGATTTGAGTGAAATCTTGGAGAAGCGACAAGCAAGATCGGAATGCTCTGAAGAAGAGTGTGCAGCAATTATTCAACAGACACAAGACGTTCAGGATCTTACGAGGATGTTGAGCCGAAAGGAAGTTAGAGAGTACCAAACTTTATTTAACAGGTAAAACAATAATAATTGATAATACAGTTGTTGGTAAGAAAAAGCAGGAATCTATATTTACTTTTGGTTATTTGTGGACATTCCACAAAGTGTTTTTAAGTTGTAGATATGAGACTATCAGCTTATAGAAAAGTTTATACGATTTCGAATTTGATGTAGTTTCTATTTTGATTAAGTTTGATTTTGTTAGTAGATAATGTTGCATAAATAGTGGGTTATGTGATAAGTAAAACTAGATGTGAATGTGCCTGAAAGTTAATGTTGGAGACTTTAATGTAGTTACAAGATATAACTGCAATAGGAAGTATGTTATTTAGTGTATCTGGTCTACAAGTGCTTTATAATAATCTTGAAATTTTCACGTTGGCCGTCAAAGTTATGACAAACTAATTATGTCAACCACTTTCAAGTTCCATTCCAGGACTAGAATTTCACACATTAAAAATTTTATTTAACGCCTTTATTTAATGAGTATAGAAGTAGCTTTTAATTTAAGACTGATTGAGTGCTTTTGATTTCAAAACAAATTCACGCATTATTTCAGATTTGATCGGGACACGGATGGATTTTTGTGCTTAGAAGACCTCAAGCTCATGATGGAAACTCTCGGAGCTCCGCAAACGCATCTCAGCTTAAAAAAGATGATACAAGAGGTGGATACCGATGGCGACTCTAAGATCAGCTTTCAAGAGGTGAGTCATAACATTATTAGCCATTACAAAACGTCCACTTTTCATAGCTGCAATGTATTAGTGTTTGCAACATAATTGTTCATATTTAACATTAAATTTTTGCTTCGTAAAAAGTATAAAATTTATAGTAGCTAATAACATTTAAGAAAAGAGTAGCCATTAACCAAATTATGCTTCCCAGTGGCAGCCCGTTTGCGTTCTCTAACAAGCGCTCTCAGAAAAAGTTTCTCTTTTACGCATCTTTGTTTTTACCAAAGCCAACAAAACAATTAAACAAATGACGCTTCCCTACGTTTTTGTCATTAGCACATTCCGTTTGTGCTGAAGAAAAAACACAAAAAATAAGATGCGCCAACAATGATTACGCGGAGAACGAGCAGGGATAATTGAGCTTTATTTGTTTCGTCCGGTCTTCATTATGTCGCAATTAACATGTCATGAGATGAGAGTAATCACCGTCTTTGAAAGTTCTTTCTTGAAATCGATGTTAAATACCAAGAAGTTTTCTACGAAACACCTTCGTATTGATGCTGTTGTAATAGTGACTACAATGAATAGCTATGCTGCAAATGTTTGTTCAAAGAAGTTATCCGGAGGAGTCACGTCAAGAGCATTAAGAATGATAACTTTATCATTTTCTGAATTTCAGTTTCTTCTAATTTACCACAAAGCGAAGGCTGGCCAGCTGGATGAAGATAGCGGTTTAAGTGCCTTAGCCAAAATCACTGAAGTCGACATTCATGAAGTTGGAGTTGATGGAGCCAAAAACTTTTTCGAAGCCAAGGTTAGCTTTCTAAAGATGATTATGCAATGCGGAATATTATGGCTTCATTCCATTTCTTAGAGGAATGGATTTCATCGAGTCTTACGTGCTCAATTTATTTATGGGTTTTTGTTTGGTAACCTGTAATCACGCTAATCACCAGTGGTTAGCTTTTATCTTTGGTAGTAACTTGCCTTACATATAGTCCATGTTATAAGTTGCATCCCAGAAGAGTTGGTGGTATTTAAAACGTGTGGCCGTTGACATGAAATGGTTTCGAATCATCCAAGTGAAAATCATTACATTATTAAGTACACATTACACAACTCAAGTACCAGGAGAAACTTTTTCATCTTTTTTATCCGTTCACACAAGCATTATTTACAAATTATTTATGATGTGATAGGTCAACTTGTTTAGATTCGATCGTCAGTTCTCATTAAGGTGAGTGCAATAAGATGCTTTGAAAGAGATCTCAGCTAGAGATTCCTCTTAATGAAAAGGTTCTGTTTGTAGGGATTAATTTACACATCAGATAAAGTTAATATGCTACCTAATTCATCAGTCGTGTCACAGCATAGGACATAGGGTACCCACACCGCAAGACTAATTTGCATGCATTACATACAAAGTGGAATTCTAAAGAGATAAAACGACGAAAATGTAATAGCACGTCTCTCTGCAATACTGTAAAAAGACCGGTTAACGAACATAACGCGAAGGAATTTGGCTGAAACAAAAAGACAATGCCCATACACCCCAGCATATATATAGATAGCATAGATATATTGGATATTTTATGCCTGTATAGTTGTACACACACAGGCAGGGAGTTTTTTACTTTCGTATAATACATACATACAACAGTTATATGTATAGAAACTTAAAGACACATTTCAATTCAACTGGTCATTTTTTTAGTTGAACATAATAATTTGTATTTGTGATGCGAAATATGCAAAGATGATCCTGAACATTGAGAAAACAGGCATTTAATTCCATTTGACCTTCTTTATATGAGAAAGCAGGTCAATAGTCTCGTGTTTCGGTGAGCTTTACAACTCCGTCACAATATTGAATAGTTAAGCTTGTGCGCGTGGTTTCAGTTTTCAAGAGCCTTAGGCGAATACTCACACATAACAAACTGCAACTATAGTCTGCAATTCAGACAATTTATAGTATAGCTGATGCTTATGCTTGTCATCAGTTTTCATTACTGCCCATGGCTATTTCATTTCATTACCCCTTCAATAATTTCCCATTGTTCATGATGATAGAGAAATCGCATTGCTAGGGGTTTATGAAACCCTGTTATTTTAAAATCATGAATGAATTTATGTTGATAAGTGCTGTATTGTTTTACTTCCACTTTTATGTAATAAGCTAAAACAATTGATCGCATCACACATATCATAATGGCTTCACTTTCTTTTTTTAATTTTTCAAAAATACAACAAACGTTTTGGTCATCAATGTTGGTGATTGAAAGTTTTTTTAAAGTCAAAGTTAATATTTGAAACTCCCATTTTCTAGCCAGATGGAAGTTTGGTTCATTAGAAGAACTGCTCACTAGAATCCTATTCGTGTTGCGGTAGAACAGTAGAATAGATTAATGTTTTTTTTTCATTTCGATAACTTACGATGCGATACCACTGACCATTGTTGATTTTCAGTACACTAGGCAATCTTAAAGTAATGAAGACGCCAAACCAATGTTATTCCATATTTTCATCTCTACTATCACTTGATATCCGTACTATTATAACCTCTTATAATTTATCAAGGAAACTGATTTGATTTATATTGTTGAATGTTTTTTATTATTCTGTTTCAGATTGAACAACTAAAGGCACAAAATAAGTTTGAAGCTGAGGTGAAAAAGGAACAGGAAGAGAAGAGGAAGCAAGAAGTGGAAAAGAAGCAAAAACGACTCGAATTCCAACAAAAACACGCCTTTTTCGAACAAGTCACCTTAACAAACTGATCTGCTAGCCATTTAAGTAAAATTTACGAGAAAGCATCAACGTAGAATTTTGCAGAATTCTTGTATTAAAATCGTGCCAGAACCAATCGAATATAGAAATTATCATCGCATGGCAAATTCAAGGTGACGTTTACCAAGTCTTAGAATAGGTTTTCAATTGTTGCAATTTCCACTGTAGCCAAAGCAAGATCAGTGTAAAATGCAATGCTAATAATTAATTAGGGACATTGTGTAACAACCATTTGTAATAATTCATTTCATGCAATGTGATTATTGTAATACCCCAATTTTATTTTTAAACATATCAAATTACGATTCTGTTGAAATGCAAAAACTGCGCACAAAAACCGAACAAAAAAGTTTTTGCATAATCGCCAAAAAGTCATATTTGTTTACCATTTAGGGTTAATATATGTCACACAGTCAGTATGTATAAACATCCTCAATTTCCAATATAAATACCATTTATTACTGTAACTGTATACAAATATATACGGACCAATCCGTCGATAAAATATCGAATACTGTCTTTCGCGTAAGGTACTGCCAAAGTCGGATGTATTTTTTAAGGATTGACTTTCATAATGCAAAAAGTATATTTCAAACTGTACTATCTTCCAGCGTTATCACAAGTTGCAGATTATATAATTATTATATTATTCATACAAGTGCGCAAGCAAGCATACTTAAGGAAACACTGTCTTTATTCTTTTGATATATTAATGCAGAAGTATTGTAATAATAAATTTTTACGATAAATGAAATAAATAGCAATCGAATATGAGTCAGTATAGTATGCCTATAAGTATCATATCATTTAGCAGCGTCTAGTATGTGAGTGTATGTTTTACATCGAAATTGTTTATGAAGTTAATAATTTTATTACATTGCACACTTCAATTTTTCAAGTTTCAGTAATTTCTCTAATGCTTTGTATGCAACACCAACGAAAGTGATGGCTTGACGAGTGATGACATCAGTAACGCCATTAAGCTATCTCATCCTGGAGATAGAATGAGGCGATTTGAGTCATCGATCCATTTCACATATCAGTTATCACAAAATGTATACAATATAAAAATCCATTTCCAGAAGCACAAGCAAACTCGCTCACTCATCCATCCATTGCAATTGCACGTACTACTACTGTGATGGTGTTCAGATCATTTACTTAATTTTAGTTCATTCAATCATATCATTTATGCTCTGTTCAAGGATGCAGATCGTTCCGTAGATCTTTAAGTTACGGGTGAATACAATATGAAACGGAACTTGGAAACTTGTATATTTTATAATGTATAGTTTGCTTTACAATATGTCTACTACACATGAAAAAATTAACCCTAAAATCTTTTTAAAAATTGGCAAAAGTGTTCTAGGAACCTACAGTGGATGTAGAATTGCACCGCTAAATTGGTTTACATGACCTATTTTATTTATGATGTCAGGACATCATGACATTATGCGTTACGAATTTGAACGATTAGCTTATATTAGCAATTGTAGTGGGGCTAATCTGTATTGCTTGTATAAGTGCTCGTTGTCGTTCAGAATATCAATAAACATGAGAATTAGCTGCAATATCCGGAAAACTCTGTCGTCAGTCTCTTGTGTTTTATGGGCCTTTTTATAATGGGCACCATAGATAGGTTTTGTGTGTCAAAAAAGAAATAATCATCTATGTGTTGTGTATACATAAGGAATTGTTGTTTACATTATAAAATGATGCATTTATTTTCCTTCCAGTTTTAGGCATTATCACGCCTATACAGAGAGCGTGACTTCCAGGTTGGTATGTTGCCTTTTATAATACCTAGATGTTATACGCTTATCTCGCTGCTGAACGTATATATTTGGTTGGCATTACCGATTTCCGATCGGAGTGGAGTTGCGAGTCTTAATGGAATCTACACTTTGGGAATCGCATGTTTCTTGGTGTTACATGCTGTCTCATTCGCATAAAATAATTACTTGCAGACCATACGCTGGAGAAAGAAAGTTCTGGCCTAAAATAAAATTTAGCATTCTGTTTACGCTACATTTGAATTCAATGTCATCGTTGTACGGACCGAGTCGAGGGATCAGAAACTTTCATTACATATGCACACATTCATTAAAGGAACATGGGACGATACATATGCGCTACACTTCATTAGAAATATTACAGCTCCGGAAAATAGTCACGCCCCGGAACAATCATTCTCAGCCTGGTGTCAATAAAGGAGTAGTTGGTTGGTTATTCCATGCAACAAAGTAGCACAGACATCCAAAACACATAATATGGGAAGTAAAAGTAAGTCATGGTACAAGATCGGGATGACAAAAGGCCATGTTTTTGCTATTTCTCTGTTCTCAAACGGCAACTAAAAGAGGGATTACATATGAAGGGCAATACATGTGTCGCATTTATTGGATCCTAAATATCTCATTTAGTAACACATGGCCGATCATCTAAAAATCTAATATGCTACATCCAAACAACTTAGCTCGAATCAAAGAGTTATAAGATTAAATTGCACTCGCCGCAACTGAGGAGTAACGTTTCAATATTTGTAACGCAGCTAATATTATCGCAGACATGCTCGAGAATATTTAAAATGGACTAAAAGTTTAATCGTAAAAAGAACTTAATTCGAAAAAAGTTGTGGCTTAATGGGGGCAATGTAATACATATCAAATAAACGTACCTCGGACATCGGACATGACAATTTCTTCAACCCAACGCTCCCAAGCAGTGAACTAATAACGCTGCAGCATGGTTTCTAGCTCAAATTTGTTGATCTAGTTGATCCGCTTAATCCACTTTATAATGTTTGCAAAAAAATAGGATTATGTCGGATCATTTCAACGAGTGTACGAGTTCTCTTTATGCCTTCCACATTGCAACCACATCTCGTTAGAAAAGGTTGTAAATCATGGAAAGTGTTAAGAATAAGAAAAGGGCAGACTGGAAAGTGGCAAAGTGGCATTTACACGAGGAGATAAGGTGGTTATCGTTACAAGTAGACAGCGCAGTCATAAGGTGATGAGTGCCAGCTGCAGTGAGTGATTCGTGAAGAAGCATTCCATACACTAACACTGCTTACACACTAAACGGACGAAACTGCAAACTTTTTCAGCATCAATAATAATAATAAAAGAAGTATGCATGTATCTGAACGAAAAAACGATAGGGCTCCTTCCACTACCTCGTTGTTTACACTTTACTACATATTTACATCTCTTCATTGACCGATGGTTGTTTAACACGACTACAAATTGAAAGATTTGTGGGATGAGGCATATTATAACACATCATGTTTTGCATGAATTCTGTTTATCCCTAATGAAAAATTATTTTTACTGACTGTGTTCAATTGTACAAGATTTTTTTGTTCCATCCGTGAATAACTGCAATTAAAGCACATATATGTATTGAAGTGAAAAGTGAAGTGTCGATTGGTAGTCATTTACAACTACATCGTTTACACTTTTCTGTCTGTCATATTGTTTGGAAGTCATGATACTATACATATACTGAACTGCACTGAAGGAAAAGAAAACATATTTTGTTTACATGAAGTGATATTACCTAAATGATTAAAAAGCTGTGAGCCCCAATTTCATGAAACGTAACACTTTTCTATTTCATTCCACTTATTTCATGCATACATGTGTATGTATATATGCAAGCAATGCATCCATGCAGGATATCATGATTCTGTTCTGCATCATTGTTTTTGGAGTGTTAGTTTAGTTAGTTAGTAGTTTTATTGCATGAAGAGGGCCACAGCCCACACACAAATTGCACGAATTCATATTTACATGAAGTACGAATGGGGAAATAATAGATTATATATGTGAATAAATAAATAAATTGTAAATTGTAATAATAATATATAATGAAATATAAGTGCGTAAGTATGTCGTGTCGCGAGGAGAGTTGAGGGGTTGTTGTAAGGTCCTTATATGTCACTTATATCCGGGTGTAAACTGCGTTCTCTGAGGGCACTGCGGATGAAAAGGCAGATTGAGTGTACATCTTCCGGATGTTTGTACTGAAAAATTTTGTGGAAGAAGCGTCTAGTCAGAGTGCAGGATGGAGGGTTGCTTATGCTAGCCAGAGCTCTCCGGTGAGAATCGTATATGTTACATTTGCAGAAGATATGGAACAGGTCGTCATTATCTTTCTGGTTGCATATCGTACAGTATTTCGTAGGGTTGAAGGAGGTTTTGCTGCGGTCAACGTAGAGACTCAGGAAGTTCAGACGATCTGGGTGTAGGCGAAGCTGTGCAAATATTCGTTTCTTATGGAAGGAGATCGGGTAGCTTAAATATTTCTCCTCTCTGAAATTAAGTTTCATCCTTCCGTACAGGGAGCTAAAACCGGAGTTATCGCGGTCCAATCTCTCTGTATCCAACATCAACATATTATTTCTTGAGCCAAGCCATGCATACACTACGGCAGCTTCATTATCTTCGCTAAGTAGATCGAGGATGTCAACTTTATCCTGGACCTCACATTTCTCAAGAAGGCTCTGCACTCGCTGTAACCATGACGGGCAGCTTTTCTTAAAAGGGAGTAAAGTCAGTTCTTCTAAGCAAGTTCTTGGGATTCTTGATGAAGGGAGTTTAGACACCTTGACCCACCAGCGTAAGGCTCTAATCAGCACTGTTGAGATAATGTGTTTGACCCCAGTTTCTAGTCGCAGCATATAACCCGGCGTATATTGGGGAAGCGTGAGGAGGCGTTTGAGGAAGTTCAGTTGGATTCTTTCTAGGTCTTCAACAAATTCTAAGGACCATATCTCGCCAGCGTATAGTGGGATTGAGAGCAACAGGGCGTCTAGAAGCTTTGTAACCACGTCCCAGTCGTGGGTTCGGCTTCTGAGAATGACGGAGATAATTGAACCAGCCGCGTTGCGCACTTCACCTTAACGGCTGAGAGGTGCTTATGGAATTTGCCACAGCAGCAGAACGTAATTCCTAGATACGTGAATTCTTTTACTATCTCTACAGTCTCTTGTTGATACACAAAGTTATGGAGCGTTGGCGCTTTGGGATGGCAGTGGTAGAAAATAAGGATCTTGGTCTTTGCTACGTTGACAGTAAGGCCTTTTTCGTCGCAGTACTGAGAGAGGCGGTCAAGTTTCAGCTGTAGGTTGGAGGGCGAATCAGCAAGGATGACGAGATCATCGGCGTATGCCAGCACGTGGATTGTGGTTTTATGGTTAATATTAAACCTCGAATGCCTTGTACTTCTAGTTGCCTAAGGGACGTCTTCTATATCACTGATAAACAGTGCAAAGAAGATCGGGCTTGTCAGTTCTCCTTGTAGGACTCCTTCTGCAACATCAAATCGTTTACTGGGCCCGAAGTTCGTCTCACTCGCATTGTGGCTTTGCTGTACATGTCTCTAAATATTCGAATGTATTTTGCGCTGACTCCTAGTGCGTTTAGGCGGCTCCAAAGTTTCTTATGGTCTATCGAGTCGAACGCCCTTGCAAAGTCCACAAAAAGCAGATGAAGCCTTCTTTCTTGAGTCGTCTCTTGGATATTTGTCGGACTGCTTCCAGAGTGAAGATGTGGTCAACGCAGCCTCTTTCCTTACGAAAACCTGCTTGAGATTCCGGAGCACACCGCAACTCTCTGCCCACTCTTCTAAGCGGCTTAACATAACGCTTGTGAACAGCTTCAGAATGGTGTTGATAAGCGAGATGCCACGGTAGTTTCTGGGATCATTTGGGTCACCTTTCTTATACAGCATGACGACTTCTATGTCTATCAAATCCTTGGGGATACATTCTTCTGCCTGCATGCGGTTGAAGAGGGACTTAACTACTTTGATCCATGATGAGGGGAGGCTCTTGAGAAATTCATTTCTTATACCGTCAAGGCCCGGGCTCTTTTTCGACTTTAGCTTTTAAGCGCTTCGTAATCTCGTGCGTAGATATGTCAAGATCCAGCTTTGGGTGGATGACACCTTGGTACTTAGTATTATCAGGGGATCTTGCAGGGAGTACATCATTGTAGAAAGATTCCCATTTTGGTTTTTCAATGGGACATTCGCTGCGCGTTGAGCCTCTTAGTAGCTTAACGGTGGACCAAAAGTCTTTTGGGTTGGCTGCTGTGGACATTTTGTTCTGTATCTCTTCATAGTAGGACATTTTCTTCTGTGTTACAAGCTTTTCGTAATTTTCTTTTGCTACCGCACAGGCCTTACGGCGCTCTTCAGTGTATCTGTGTTTCTTGCATTTTCGTTTTGCCCTCCGTAAGCTTTTCTTTGCATCCCTAATATCACTATCAAACCATGGGGGGTTGCTTTGGGGGACCTTTGTACCAGGGCGAAAACTGTATATCATGTTTGTGGCACTCGCGGCGTTGAAAATGGCCTTGGTTATTTGGTTGTATAAATTGCCAACCCCTGCGTGTTCTTCAGGATCTGTAACGCTGTTAGCAAGATGGTCTGTAAATGCCTCCACGTTCTCAGGTACCCATCTAAGTTTCTGATTCTTTCTAGGCTGCAGTTTGTCGGTGGCAAAGAATGCGCGAAGTTGAAAGTCGGCCAATCAAGGAGAACAGCAGTGGTTGGTGATCTGATGAGCTAATTTCTTCTATTGCAAAATCTCTGAAAGATGGCAAGAACTTGAATGGTATCCAAATATAGTCAACGACGCTGCAGGCCTCGCTTCTCATGAAAGTGTACTCCCCCTCGGGGTCCGATGTGCTACACCCGTTCGGGAGTAGTCCTAATTCGCAAAAGCTTTTTGTTAGAGTTTTGCGCGCGGGGTTTCGAGTGAAATCGCGGGAGTTTCTGGGCGCTGTAGAATTCAGAGGTCGCTGTTTGGCCATAGGATATTGTCGTCGTATTTGCTATTCTAGCGTTAAAATCCCCTCCGACCAAGACGTTGTCACCTAAGTTGAAGGCATAAAGCTCAAGAGACTCCGCAAATTCTGAGATTAGGCTATTGTGTGATGGCTGCGGGGGGATGTATGTACAAGCAACCGTTATAATTCCACCGTTGTGGTCCACTAATTTGCT
>LJIJ01000863.1:0-69427 GCA_001718145.1 Orchesella cincta
TATCAACGCAAGTCGCATCCCAAATTAGACACTTTCCTTTTGACCATGGGATTAGGCTCATTCCGTCGGGGCGTTTTCCATCATCGCGAAATAATCCAACAGGCTCCAAAGTTGAAGGTACATTTATACTTGTTAACGATCTATGGAGGATGTTATTTAATTCGGAATGTCTGGAAAAACGACCGCTGGATTTGCTGCAACTCAGTCCATGTCTTCCTTCTCGTCCACTTCCGTTCCACATTTGCAAGTATGTGGACGGCATAATTTGCAACCTAATCGGAGTGCGACACTGACTCGAATTTCCTGATTATTAAAAAATGTTCCGATGTTTGGTGAGGGGATGGCTTGTAACCAAGCTCCAGATTCCGGGGCTTGAAGGGCAAGAAAGCGAGCTGTGTCCACTACGTCGTCAAAAGAAATTTCGTCTTTTATGATTCTTGCAACATTAATTTCGTCCCAATTTCTTTGAAAGTATGGTATTGCCGGAACTTGTTCATTTAGCTCATTCCACTTATGCAAAGCTTCGTTTAGGTAAGAAATAGTTTCTAAATCTGGTGGTGTCTTCAAAATTTTCCCAACTAAATCCAGAACGCCATACGAAGATGAAAGGAAGGCCGAAAGAGCAATATCCTGTGTTCTTCTTATTCCAATACCACCGTACTTTATTGGTAAAGATGCCTGCAACCATTGGGTTTCGTCAAGTTGGAGATTGAATACATGTTCCAGAGTTTGCTTGATTGATTCGTCTACTTTAGGCAATAATATTCTGGAACATCCAAAGGGGAAACGTTCGGCATAATGTATGTTAATTTTATATATCCAAAATGATCATGTGGTAATATTTATAACAACGCTGCAAATCTTCAGAAGTCCCTTCGTGTCGTTTTGTTGATTTTTCTCAGATCAAAACAAGAACCAAAATGATTCAGGAGAAATCATGTTGCGCCCGCCAAGACGAAACATCAGTTTTGTAACGAAATTCTGAAAAGGATGCATTATCGTTATAAAGTACATTTTTTGTAAAGGTGCATAACACATATTTTTTCTTAGAGATGCTGATGAGATGTGCATATTTTTCAGCATGTTACTTACGTATTCCGTTCCGTCGAAACTCGCAGCATTCTTGAATTTGGATTTCGCCATATCATTTTGCATAAGCTTTTCATTCGATGTTATCCAAATCCAATCTAGTGTAAATTTACAGCCAGTAAGTATGCGTATCTATCCCTAGCTATTGGTATCGTATCGGGGGCTAATTGGAAGACAGTCGGATTAATTACAGTTTTAGTGGAGGTGTGCTATGGCTGTAAACCTTCATTTTGATTCTACTAATTCCAAGTTATGTAATGAGCTTTTGATTGTCAGCCTCTCCGACACACACCATGTATTTTCAACTTTTCTCGCGAAAGAGCAATGACACTTCCGCTTTTACTTTGCTCGACTTGACAGCTATTTTGCTGTGGAAAAGGGAATCTGAGATCAGAGACAAGCGAAAGCGACGACAGGCGCATTTATTCATTAACCATTCATGATTCTCGTTGAGATCAAGATCCAACCAACCCAACTTTGCTTTTCCGACTTGCCTTGTTTACTTTCACTGTAATCAAGAGAAAGAGGGGTGGAGAAACTACTATATATACGCCACGTAATTATGATGGGCATGAAGTGGAGACTTGAAGCAGGCGAGATGAGGCAAATCCTTGGTGAAAGTATGCTTGGTTCGTGACTATTTAGAAGCATTAGATTCGAATCAGGAAGGAACACTGAAAGTTTGGATTTATGTCGTTGCTATTCATGTGAGAAAGTTTGAGACAATGTATGTATCCCATTTCCTAAAGCATGAAACGGGCTTTGTCCTCAATAAATAGAATACATGCTTATAGGAAGTGGCAATAATAGTGGTGAATTAAAACTACTAAAGCCTACCAGCAAGATATGGGGATTATGTGACCTAAGAAAATGAGATTGACGTGCTGATTTTTCTCCTAGCTTTGGAATCTTAAATATTTAGTTGGAAACTGTGTTCTGCTTCTCTTTGTTCCATATACTTTACAATGGGAGGTGATGCGATACACGTGAAACTACACAAACAAGGTTGTGCTTACTTTCTCTGCGTTTTGGAGCCTGCTTTGAAGAAGTGTTCCCAAACATATTGATGTTGCTAGCAGCATTGTCAGCTAAAGTTCTACTTGACAAATTTAAGGGCGAGATAAATCAGGTTAAGCCGTCTGTGAATAGCTACAGCATAATTCGACGTGGTCGGGAATAAAAACAGCTTTTATGATCATTATCTTCCCTAACGTAGTCTCAACACGATCTCGTACCTGCCGCTACAGTACAATCTGATTCGGTGAAATAAAGCAAATCAAGAGTTTACGAGTTTAATTTACGACTTAATGTGTGACGTGATTTGATATTAACCAAGAAATCCAGAAATATACAAGGTGCATACGTATGTAATATGCCAGGGATCGTTCGTTCGGATCGCCGTTATAAAGAATGGACGAGGTGTTCAAGTCATGTCATGTAGTGTAATCCTTGACGTAAGTCTAAAATGTTGACTTTTCCCTTGCGCTAATTTGGCGTTGCATGCGACGTTGCATGAAAAGACGACCCGACTATTTCTGCAACTCTTTAGAAGCTTTAGATGTTCTTCCCTAGTTTATCAAAGTCATCTTGGTCATCGTAGGTTCGAGAAAAATGGAAGTCAAACGCCACGTAATGTATACAGTTGCGCAAGTTGTTCCTACATATATCCATATAGATGAACATTTCTCATTTAACGACATGTCTTGCTTTGAATTTCAAAGATAGGGTTGCATGATCCTCATTCCATATGGCATGGAATTTCAGTGTAAACACACATGTAAGATGATACTATAGTGAGCTTTTGTGGTGAGTATACTACACGAAATGATGAAAAGTTATTGCGGCTTGCGGATGGTTGTGATTAGTTTGGAATCATGAATCTGATGATATGTTGAGCTTTGTTTGAACTCCCAGCTAGAGATATTGGCTTTAGGTACTTTTACCGACTAACCTTTTTTGAAATGCAATCGTGCGTCGCTACATGGCATACTGAAATTCGTGACATTTCAGAAACGAACAAAGTTGGGCATTTCCTCGTTCGTGTGAAGTTTCCGATCCTTTCAATATTCCATCCCAGAAGTCCAACTCGCTCTTTGAGTGTGTATGTCATTTGCCGACATAGATGAAGAGAAAAATAATCACAGTCCAAGGGGATATATATCAGCATGAATTACATTTATCATTATTGCATTGCATTCTTTGAAGCAGCTCCGTCTTACTTTTTGACACGCGAATCGAAGACATTTTCAGATCATTATTCAATCTGTTTGGACTTTCTCCAAATGTAAGATCTATATACATTATAGATACATCACCACCTAAGGAATTCATATGGTAGATACTACGAGATACGAATACGATACCTTTCTCCTGTGTACGTGATGTGTGATGAAAAAATCTTGAAAGACGAAGGTCGTGAAATCAAATCATTATTTCCACCACCTTTAACGTTCCAACCTACAACAAAGCTAGTTCATCCAAATTGAATAGTAGAAGTTCAAACTTCTACATCTATCTGCACTCCAATTCTCCTCATTGAATTTATTCAATTCAATCTCCACTCTTTCATGAGCAGCATGCTCCCATTTTTACCTTCAACAAATTACGGTTTAACAAAGTGCTCTAATGCTTTTGCATTTGAAATTGAAAGGATGAGAGAAACGAGCTCCCGTTATCAACAGCCAATCACTCCGTCCTACATGCTCTCTTGATTCCTCCCCAGAGAAATATGATAGGGCTCGACCAATTTTCAACAATTGATGGAAGTGATTCCGCATCGGCAGTAAAATGTATCTTGATATCCTCGCCTTTTTTGAAGAATCTCACAACAAAGAGTATCAATATGTAGGTTACGTAGCACTCCATTATTTTCTGCTTGAAACACAAGAAATAGCGCTGACAAAGCTAGTCATAACCTCTAAACGTTGTCAATAACACACAAGACAGGATGAAATGAGATATTCTTCAATTGCAACTTTATCAAAAGCAAGTGGCTCTTCTTACCCAACCAGTGAAAATATACTGTAATTTATTATGCTTCATAATGTTTCGAACAAATTGCCCAATTTCTTCTTCCCAACATCAGAGCATTTTTCTCCAAGCAAGAAGAAAAAAGGAAGAACGATCAGTGAACGGAATATACAAACAATATCTTAAAGACTGAGTTGTAAGAACCTCTACCGCTATATTATGTATATTACGATTTCAGTGAACAAAAATCCAATTTCCAATTTTTTTTCCATTTCATGCACCGCTAGTTTCCTAAGATCGATAGTCATGTATGCAACCATTGAATTTAGATTGTATAATACTTATGATACTTTGAAGTCTCGTCCACATTATGCATTATGCAGTGTAATATGACTTAAAGCAATTCCAGGCAAAGAGCCATTTTATACACATTACGGCGCCCTATCAGTACTCCTGTTCAGTTGAGCTGGAAAGGGAAAGAATAAAGAGCACACAGACCCATAATGCATATCGATGATGATGATGACGATCGGTATCATGAACTGTAAAGACATTACCAGAAAGAAAACCTACAAGATAAATAAATATAAAGAGTTGTCTTCAGCTTGTCTTGAAAAATGGGTGTTTCATGTTCTGTACAAAATATATTTTACTTGATATGGCTTATGCGTTTCAAAAATTCTACGCTGCAACATTTGAAGCCGTAGCAGTGACGTGATGCCAGCATCAGTCAGTGGTTTTTGCTAGTTTTTCATTTACAACTTGATGCACTCGAAATACAACAACTTTTGGACGAACAAACTGAAATGTATATTACACAATAACCATGTATATTTTGTATTTACAGTGCGAGAAGGTTTTTGCAACAAAGTGAAAGTGAATAAGTTTGGGGAAGTTACAATCACAGTATTTTTTCTAAAATACATCTATACAACTTAAAGAGAAACGCGTACAAGTGAGACGAGAAGAGAAATGGAAACGAGAAGCACATTTATTTGAAGAGCTTTCACGTTCACAAATTGCACAAGAGTGAAAGTCAAGATGTATACCGAAATTCGTGGTTGATAGCAAATAACCTTTTCTACCACTTCTATTCGTAAAAGTGGTAGATTTTTTTCGCTCTCTGTTTTCACTTTCGCCAGAGAAAGTGGGTATGAGGAAGTAGGAAAAGTACTGAGACTTTTGACAGAACCATCAGATGAGAAAAGATGTGCGTAAATGGAAACTTTCAATTTCTCTCGGTGCTGTTTAGCACGATAAAAAGGGTTTCAATATTTTTGACTTGTTCGAAAAAAGCATTCACCTTTGCCTTCTTGTCACCCCCTTGGGATTTACTCTGTGTTGAAAGCGAATTTTTTTTTATAGAGAGATATGTGTTCCATTTTTCAAATGAATCTATTTTAAACATTCTACTTGGAAAAAATGGGATGAATATAATAGGGATGCTTTCTCAGTGCAATGCTCCAGTGGTTCCATCCCAACTGAAGACATGCAGTGGAAAATGCATGCATAAAAATATAATATAAGTTAACAAAACCGTTTCATCTTTTCACCCTATGAGACCATCAGCATCCCATAGCTTTCAAACGATTGAGAGAAGGAAGTCTTCTGAAACCTGGTAATTCTATTCGGGTATGAACCAGACCAGGTATTCTCGCTTTGGTTATACATGTGATACTACATAACACAAAAAAATTCCATCACATTAGACAAGGAACATAAACATTGTTTAGTTTCAGGTTGTGACTTGTCTTTCAATCCCATTTCATATTACGGCGAGGTGAATGTGATTCCGTGCATTAATCTTTCAAATTTCCGCAAGACCACTATTACATACACTATACATATTGTACTTCATATTCCCAATCCCAACAGCACTCACTTTCACTGTCATACTTCCCTAAGAAGATTGTGCTTCTGTATAGCCAGAATATGGGACGACATGTTAACAATTGCTTTCTATGATATAATATTATTGACTGAAAAAAAACCATTCCTAGAACCAAGGTAAGCCATTCCGCTGTTTGTCAGTTACATTACAGTTCACACAAAAACACAAAGTTATGCCATCGAATAGAAACACTAATATTGGATTTGGATGGAATCCATTGTACTTTATGATACAAATATTTCCGTGGACTTGAATTGCATTGCCCTGACTGATGCAACTGTGTATGCACAGGGATGCTAAGAATATATAAGTTTTAACAGTACACATTTTTATTGTTGGCTGCCTCTCAATGGAAACTTAAGAGTTGGCAAGTTGGCATTTATTCTTATATAGGTATAGTAGTACGATTTATAATATTTGTGTAGTGCCAGTTTTTATTTTTCGTTCCTGAAGGCCATTTCGCTTTTGTGTAGTGTGTTTTATTTTATTCTCCACCACCTCCGTTTGTTCTGACTGAATCTTGAAAACAAAGGAATGGATCTAGACAGTGAGTGAGGAACACTCGTGGTTGGTCTTCATCCTACAACACAGCAAATGAGGTTTTGTTTTTAGGTATCTTTATATTGAGCATATGGGACATATTTCTTCATTGAAAGCGAACGGAATTGGGAAATTTAGTTTCTTTGCTTTGAAGTAATCATTCAAAATTTAAGAACTTTCTCCATGCTTCACCAGGTTATCTGTACTTTTTCCATGTTTCCCATTTTCCAGGTTAAGAGGTGCTTTTAGTAGAACATTAGTTGTGAGGCATGAGAAAAATATCAATAATGGTGTGGATTATTCACCACAATAAATATCTGTCTCAGGTGGATGCTCGTGATGAACGTGACGAGAAAAGCATCAATTCCAGGGGAGTGAGGACATAACCTACATCCAATGCTCGTAAATTTTTATATCGCCGGCTGCTACCATCAACCGTAGATATTATCTAATAACATGGGATTGATGATCAATCACATGAAAACTCCCGCACAAATCTTGGAGAAAGTATTCCAGCGGTGTGCTGGTTCACATTAGATCGAATCTGATGCTTCGTTTCAGCCATTATTGCGGTGCCATTTTTTCATGAAACAGGATGAGTTACTTCGTATCGGAAATGTTGCGTTAGATCGGATGAGTATCTGGGTTGACTCAGCTATTTGCTGGGAGATCGTTCACAGAATAATTTATGTAATGCAGATTTCAGGATACGCGTAGCAAGAGAGAAAGATGCTATCCATCTATAGTTGAGTAACAACAGCAATTTCGGAAGTACTAACGACAAATTTCCCCAGACAGAGGAGAAAACACTGCATGTCAAATGAGATGATTCCTCTTTGTGGTATCAGAGCTCTCACAAGTGTGTGACTCAGTTGCCTGCGTAAATCTAAAGAAGATGACATTTACTCAAGAGAAATTACAAGAAGTACATTAGAGATACATAATAAACACATCGTGGATTGTTTGACATTTCTTCCCCTCTGAATGCGGCTTCGGTAGATTGCATCAGTTTACAAAACTACCAATGCTGTAGTGCTCATTTATACATCAAAATGGCTTACCTACATTGACATTCGTTTATTCGGAAATGTAGAGCTGCTAAACGATAGGCATTCATGCTACGTGCTAAACATAACGTTAAACTGTACAGTCAATAATACATGAAATATTACATGAATAATATCAGTAGTAAAATTTCAGTAATAAAAAAACATTTTGTGTAATGAATACCACTTGTCCAAATCATTATTCCGTAGAAATGGCGTTTTATGAATGCAAAGGATCAAAAATCTAAAGTACTCAGATAATATATTGTTTATGGAAAAAGGTTTGGATAGAAAAACTAAAAATATACTACGATTCTGGCAGTTGCGACTTTGACTCTGCCTATAAAAGTTCCTGTTCGTAGTCTATGAGTATGAAGTACTACGATGAGATTACTTAACATAGGGAAGAATTTAATATGCAAATTAACTTGACGAATCTGTCTGATTTTTCTTACTATGTAACAGCAGAGCAACGAATAAAGTTTCTTCCCAAGCATTTCTTTTTACATTAGTTTTTTAAACTAAACTTTATTTGAATGAAAGAGAAATCTTAATAGGTACATGATGATGATGATGACTTGTGTGTAAATTTATCACATTTTGTTATAGAATGTTACAGCAAAAATGACTATCTTTAGTGAATTATGACTTAATTCAGCAATCACTCTTAATATGTCCTTTTCCCGGCGGGAGATCAAACAAGTTTCCATCTCCAATAAAAGTATATCTATGTACTTAATCAATCAATCCCGAAAGTTTTACGGTGGCATTAAAATCAAATAACAGAAAATTGTTTTCCCTGCCTTATAGATCGTCACAACTTTCACTTCAGCCCAATATAAACAACACATGGGATTGGACTGAGGACCGAAACGTAATGTTAGGAGAAAGCGATGGTGATGGTGACAATATAATCGGAGATTTCTTACTTTCACAGCTCAATCTCTCACCCAGTCAGAGTGCTCTTGCTGTTGCTGCATATGTCTAAACGTTTCACCATTCATTCCCAAACTTTTTTCGCCCAGTAGTTTCAATTCAATGAGGTATACTTAACCATGTGTACGTGCATGCCTCCTTTCAACGGTTGTGCTGAGTGTTTTGGTCCTGTTTTGCAGTACCACACATACATTATAATGGTATACCTATAGATCATTTGATGATACATTCAATTGCTTAGCTTTTTGTTCTTTCCGTCCCCATTTCAGTTCCAACTTTGACAATTTATGGAACTTTTTTCGTATACAAGTGCTCCAATATATGTATATGTGTAGTTGTGAGAGAAAGTTTGAGTAAAAGGGTATAAGTATTTACCAATTTTATTGCTACAGTGGAAACTAAACTTTCTCAGGAATCTCGTGATACTATTTACGTTAACTACACACAATATCTAGTATAAACTTTATTGCTACAAAAACCTCAGAATATAAGTTTAACTATGAAGGTTGTGTCTTCAAAGGAACGTAAATGTGAATTCTCAAAAAATGTTTGTTTTATTTGTGTGGGATCCAAATATATGTCATGTTTTTCATATATATATCAATAAAGTTGCAAAGTCATTATTAAGGAGAAGAAACCTATTCCGAAAAATGTCATATAAGGATAACAAGACCGTCTAGCAGAATTTGTGCTCGTGCACAAACGAGCTCCCAACAACTAGTTTTGTAGTGTGGAAGATAACGAGCCAAAAAATAATGAAATAGAAGATGTATACATACATGTTCGTGTATACATAATTTGTGAAAGTATAAGGTTATTGTATTGTAATTTGAGTAGGTAAGTAAAAATCTAACCGAGATTCTATTACTTTCATCAGGAGATGGGCTCAAAAAAGTTTATTTGCACGGAATTTTGTAGACATATATAAGAGATTGGATGTGAACCAAAAACCAAAAACGCTCACAATTTCGAGCTGTTAAGGTCTTATTTTCTGTTCCTTTTTAAAACGGAATCCTTATCAGCAACCTCATGAATATTTATATAAACTTTTAGTTCAAATTGAGTTGTACCGCTCGGTGAGACATTACAACGGAAACGTATACCATAGACTATATAACCTAAGGTTTCTACTAATCTACAAGATTTTATACCATAAAACATGGTTGTGGATAGAATTGTTATTTTTTTTTTATAAAAGGATGAAAAAGAAATTAAAGTCAGAGTTTTTGGCTCCAACTTTATAAAAATTTGTTTCTGATCAAATTAAGCAAAATTTGCTCACCATTTTATTTATTTCTGAAGCATATAACCATTGTTCACAATCGGGCATCTTAAATTTTTTTAAACTTATTGATCTCATATCTCTGTTCACTTTTAGGAAGGTTTTCGCACTGTATGACCTTATAAAGAACAGAACTTCATATGTAACTCAAAGCGAGTCACGTTTCTCATTCTCTTTTTCCTATATTAAAAAATTCACATTAGTTAGAGAAGAATGCATCACTGACAAAATGTAATTCAATGAGAACAGCTCAGCAACTGATATCGATAGCATATGCCTCAAGCTAATGGAATATTTTTGTACTTGAATGTGTACACATATATTGATAATATGTTGTATGCATGCATCTATAGTACACAAGAGAGAAAATATTATGATTTCCAGCCTTTTCCTTATTGGAATATTTTCGCCTAGTCTGGAATAATTTTAAAAGTACTAACAGCAGCAGCGGGACGAACCACTTGTACATCATGTCTACATATGAACATACATTATGCAACAGTATACCATAATATCCATTACTTGAGAACTTAACACTCTCTGCTCTAGTAAGGCATGTTTTTCTCGAAAGAAAGTAACGGAAACTCAACAGGAGTTTGGTTGGCTGCTTCATCAAACGAAGTTGGATATATTGAATTGGATCGGATGACAATGATACAAAGAAGCGGTGACTGAAAGTTTCAACCAAGCCATATGTTGGTAAATAGATTATGTGTCCGAAAGAAGGTCTCCAATGTGTTGTGATTATTGTGTATGCATAAAAAGGGAAAGCGTAATTTCGAAACGAAACATTTTTCATGTGACACCAGACAAGTTTTTCGCATTCCCTGAAGAGGCTTCCCAAACTTCTACAATGAATGCAAGCTTTCCAATCCTCCATCTACATCATACTTCACGATTTTTGATAGCATAACACTAGCACAGCCATGTACAATGTATAAGTTATACCTATAGATATAATGATAGTTGGCGCGTTGACGCTTTCCTTCCACTTTCACTGGAGATTTGCTTGGTTTAGTACAAAGTAAAATCTATATGAATTTCGTGTAAGGAAAAAAAGGGAGACAAATACTGCGTACAACAGCCATGTTGAAATGCGTTTAGGCGAAGAGAAAGTCAAATCCCTTTCATCTCGTCACTTTTCTTCCTTAGTCTAAAACAGCTAAAACTGCCGCGTGAGACTTTTTCTCGCTTGCTCACTTTATTTTCAATATACGCTTAAACAAGCAATAACAAACTATAAATATGATATGAATTATTATGACATTGCACCTACTACCTACACACACACGCGCTGCGGCAAAACAGCCATAATCTATTTGTCCATATTATTTTATACTTGATGTATGCCTTTCGGTAATTCTGTGTTCCAGAATAATTTTAGCAACGCTATCGGTGACCCGAGTAAAATACCTTTTTGGTTTTGTTCTAAACAATATTATATGACCAGCTGTGAATTCTCACGAACTCAAACAACAATAGTGTGTGCCCCCCTGGATGTGGATATGCAAACCTAATGCGAGCTGATAAACCTTTTCAGGGAAAGCAATACGCATCTCAAATGGGATCTTTCTTTCTTTGGTTCGGAGTTGAGAGATATTGGTTTTCTGTAGTAGTTCTATAGTTTTTTTTGTACAGTATTTTGGTTTGGTTTGGGTTTGCCTTTGTAATTAATTATGTAATCCGTACAATACTAAATATTTTAAAACCACACCGCATTATGCTGCGCAAGAACAGAGCCATAAATTTGAATTGAGACGCACGTAGACACTTATCTTACTTTAGGACCATCTCTTGTCAAATTTAATTAGACTCTGGACGAAACGAGTAAAAAGAAACTCCAATCTGTACATATTGAATTCTAACCTGCAGGACTACGGAATCTCATATTATACACGCAATGCTACAAGCGATCCTAATTTCGCAAACTCCGTTTCCATTTGTTCAAGCGAGCAGAAACTGGGATAAGTGTATTTCTTGGATGGAATATTTTAAAAGGGTCGAGAAGCTGTAGAGAAAGCTGTGTAGAAATTAAACAATTGCGAATTGTGGTGATTGCAAAGTGGTGCAATCACGTCTGTGTTTGCAACTCTACATCTGGTTTAAAAAAGTCTATAGTAAAAGTTGGTTTACCAGTTCTAATCTGATCTCAACTGTGATAAGATAACACAGTTCTGCATTCTTTATACATAGTAGCATAGTGTAACACATTTCGCAACGAACCTACTAACCAACTGGGAGCAACAGTCGGCCTGAGCTATTGTTTTACACTTAACTTTTCTATTTTTGTTTTGGTGCAAGAAGAACCAGCGTCTGTGAATGATTTTTATATGTCTGTCTGTAATAATGAGCGAACCTCTTGGTTATTAAACGCTCTAATGGCTCACGAGGGCGTTTTAATGCCTCGAGTTGCATCAAATGAATACAAAATTCGATAAACTGCAATCTGGTGATGACCTCGTAGCTGATAGAATCGGAACAGAGCCCGCTTTACACTTTGAAACCGTACGTCTCATAGGATTTATTTCATCAAAGCCCAGGGCAAAGTCCAAGTTTTCAGCACTGGCAAACTTTTTGGAAGGTTGACTGAACATTCTCTGTACATAGCTTGTTGAGCACGTTTTGATTGTCGGTTTCCGTTTCATTCAAACTCTAATTATACCAACTAAAATAGGTAATGCAGACGGACAGAGTTGGTGAATTTCCCCAGAGCTTTAATGGCTGCTATGCACCAACATTCTACAGTTTTCAATACTGGATGAACTTGCACGCCATTGCTAGCGGAACAATTGCATCTAGATTTTCTAATGACTTTTGGAATTAACGCCTTTGTTAATAGAAAGCAGGGGCGACTACTTTAACTAAGAATACTTCTCACTTTCCAGTTTGCTCTTAACTACATAAAATCTGCAGACTTTTCTTCCCAACAAAGTATGAGCCAGTTTCATGAATAAATGCATAATATATTCAGAACATTCTGTACACTGGCCTTTGTAACCTTTGCCACAGTTAAAAATATTGACTTCAAGATAAATGCAGTAGTTCAAGAGGCGCGCATATTTTTTGGCAATGGTAATCTAATTTAAATAGCTTTCAGGCGTATCCTGTTTCTCCTTTCCTTATCACATCACATCCTTGGGAACATGGAGAACCAACTTCAAAAGGAAACAAATAAAAGTTGCTCTGCTAGTAGTAAGGAACTCGGCTGCACGTTACAAACAAATGATGTTTCTGGTTTAGTACTTGGTGTATCACACTCACAGCACAACACACATGGAACGAAACTGTCCCTGTTGGAGAAGTCTATTGAGATCGTTACTGAAAACAGGAGGAAACATGAAGAAAGATAACCATCTTAAAAACTTATGACTGTCACTTTCTCTATTTTTCTCACTGGTTTTTAGAGGCTTCCCTATTTTTTACTTGCATATAACTAGGCATCCAATCTCGTATGTAGTGTAGTAGTGTCCTGTACTCTGGTTTTGTAGTGTATATAGTATCATCATCCTTGACTTGCTTCTTGTTTTCAGTGTTTCTCATCTCTCAGAGTTACACACCAAGATTATCGTGATGATAGGGTGGGTTTGTATGGGAGACAGGGAGTGAGCTGCTATCGTACGTAAGTTACGTATTACGTTTGCTCTCTTTGAACAAGCCTCATAACATTGTTCTCGTAGTGTGCTTTCATGAAAGAATCTCCATTTTCACCATTAAATTTTATGCTCTGTTCCTTTTATCTCTTGATGAGACACAATAAGTAAGCAACCGTCCCTTTTCTGTTACCATCCTTTTCCTTGCTACACTTTTTTTAACTGTTCCTTTGCCTTTGCTCTTTCAGATTTTTGTTCTTACAAAACACTTTTTGAAGAAAAAATGAAACAAGTATTTATTCTGGAGGCCTTCAAGTGTAGGAATTCACTCTTATATAATATCTCTTTCTCATCATACTGTTAAACTTTGTGTGTGCTTTCCCACTGCTTTGGAACGACTACTTATTTTTACTCTCACGTTTAAGTTTTCGCTTTGATAATCACAAGCAGTCACGAGAGAACGGTAATAAAAATCATAATCCTAGTTTAAGATTTCATACTTTTTTCCTCATTGTTTTGGGATGAAATGAAATATATGTGGAGTTTGGCAAAGTAATGCGATTTCTGTCCATACACCACCACCCAGATAATTTTTGGAACGTGTAGTGGTTTGCTTTGGGATGGTCCAGGCCTCAATTTATGAATTCGTATCCTAATGAAGAGGTCACTGAAACGGGGCTTTTATCTTTAGGAAAAGAGGGGAAATGCGCATCAACGCCAGCCCATTTGTTCGTTTTTCGGATGAAGATTTTGTGGGCAATGCGTCTTCATCATTCCCAGGGAGTTTCAATCTGTTTCATTTGTGCAATTCGCCAGAGGGATTCCTCACAAAAGACAATATTACATTCTGGCAACATTTCCGTACCACAATGTAAATGCAATCCCACTAAATTCTCTTTTCATTACGCTGCCATATTAAATCAGATGAAAAACGAATCCGGAGACATCTTTAAAAGAAACACGCAGTCCCGCATAAAAGACGCAAAGATAACATAGTGTGTGTATACATATTTTCTTCATGGAAAATACTAACAAACCAACCCAAAGAAACTCTTTAAATAATCATAAAATACAATAAAGGAAAAACGGGAAAGAAACGAGTTTGGAAGGGAAAATGTCGTTGCTGCCGCATTGTGCTAATATACATTTTGTATTGTATTATAAGATTTTTCATTGAATTTACACCGTCTTTTTTCTCTCTTTTTTTTCTTCTTCTTCTTCTGCTCGGTTCCTCCTTGACTCAGTCCCAATCCAACATCTAGTAGTACTGCAGCAGGATAAGAGTTGGCAACAAGATGTAGTAAAAGCGACACTAGCACGCTTGTTGTAACCTATACTGTGTTAAAAGCATGCATTTGATGTCTATAAAGTGTACACATCACATCATTGTAAACGGTATTCTATTCTTTCCGTATATAATTTGCATGCGAAATAGTCAGTGAAGCATATGATCTCTAAAGTGTCTCTGGAAGACAACGTGTGTAGCACGTAAATATGTACATAATGGGCATGTTATAAATAGTAAATATATCTTTGCAACTATGCAGAGGGATTCATCTTCCGTTTGAGCTGTATATTATCTTCCTCCTTTTTTTTTATAAAAATCCATCTGCCGCTGGTTCTGTGCTCAAATACGTATGAAAAATACATTCAGCAGAAGAGGCACATACAGGATCCTAATGCAAGACGATGAATCAAGGAAAAATGCAGATGGATGGTTTTTTATTTGTAGACTACTACTGTGATACTGTACATCTGTGTTGCATACATTGGTGGGGGGAATCGGATATACATATAATTTATTGTAGTTCCTATTATTATTATTATTTCAAAAGGGTAAAACATACATAGTAGTACGTTGAGTTACATGAGGCAAGTACATAATTCTACTTTTTTACTTCCTTGTTCTTGTTACACTTTATTCACTAAAAACTGAAAACTCGCTTCCAGGTATGTACATTATCAATGGTTTGCTTTATGTGTTAAACGTGAGGGGATGGAGAAAAGAGCGACCAACTTTACGCTAAGTATTTGGCGGAGGTGCATTCATGCATGCGGTAAGAAGCTGTACTTTTCAGGTTATTTTTTTCCTTTTTCCACAGACAGACCCTCGACTGCCATGTGTATACTACAAACGACATTCACAAATGATCCAGGATTGCATGAAACACACAAAAGTCATCCGACAACTCAGTGGTGTTGAAAATATGGAGAAAATCCTATTTCTCTCTACTTGTTCAGCATAAACACACAAACATACCAGTAGCAGCTCAAGCTTATTCTTCTTTCTCCGTGATAGATGTGCATGGGAAGTTTCAAGAAATGTTGGTACATCATCCGAAAGAAGTATGCATAGATTTTCAAACATTTCGAGATAAAGGATTATCACGTGTGCCATAAAATATGTGGACCTGAAATTGCTGGAGATGGTATATTTTTCTGTGCATTCTCCCATTATAATTCCTTGACTTTACAAGGTACTTGATACTCAAGGAGGCTCTCTTAATGCCTTTTCTCCCACATATACTATTACAAACCTTTTTGCACAGAAATTTTTTTTCTTCTCTGCCCAAGGCAGCGGATGCTTAAGACTTAGTGTTGGGGAAAGCTGGAATGATGATGATGATGATGAAATATCCGAGAATGATAAATGCCAGAGTGTAGTTAATAAAGTTTATATGAGCTATTTTTATGTGCATTAAGCAACACTAAAGAACTTACTTCAGGTACTTCACTAACACACATATTGAATCTAATGCAGTGCGACAAAACGTGCGCAATTTATTGAGGAAACCCCTCTTTAATGGTAATCCTTGACACTATTTTGTTGTTGCTCCGTTTACGAGTGAAATGATACGTGAAATTTGAGATTGTTGCACCTAAAGAAAAGTTGGTGGAGATTTTGAAAGATTTTTCACCTCAGTCAACTCAAAACTACAGTCGTTTTCCCGTTATCGTAAAAAAGCAGATATATTGGGTTTCAAGCCAATTGCGTAAGTGGGGAAAGATAAGACAGTTGTGCTTTTAGATGATAGAAGCGAGCAGCAAATGTATAGAACTTCCAAAACCAGGACCACCAACTGAACATAATACACATGGACGGACAAGATGGTAGAATGAGGAAAAAGACGGAGCACTTGAGCTGACTAGTTCAAGTTTGCCATTTCGGTGTTTTATTTCCATGCTTTTATTTTTTCCAAGTAGTTGAGCAGCTATAGAGAGACAGAGAGAAAGAATAAAAAATATTTTTTTTTTGGAATCAGTTAGAGGTTTTCCAATATAAAATGGTAATGGTAGTTGGTGATGACGAATAAAGACCATTGTATATGGGAAGTTGGGTATGCCTGATTTTGGCAAGCGGAAACCAACGAGACCGCCTACATTCTTGGGGATGCGGTGCAAACTGCTAAAAATTGAGAAGAGTGTTCCAGTGAAAGCACTCTTTTATAGTTTAAATATGATATAATGGAAAGAGTCATTGAATCACACTAGTTTTCGATAAATTTTTTCCATTCATACAAAAATACAACCCCAACCAGCAGCTTATATGTTTATCTTTGTGCGTCAATATAAACATTTTTTCAGTAGAGTGAATTTTAACTGGAGAAAGTATGGAATATATATATGGATGTCAATGCAGTTGTTGAAACGCACAATTTTTAGAATTGCAATGACAGCTAAATAGAAAGGAAAGTAAAAAGACTCTCATTTTTTAGCTTCTAGCTTAGTCTCCAGTACCTAGTTTAACTTTGTTTTTTCTCTTTGCTCTCTTTCCTTTTCACATCCACTTTTTCCAAGAAGGGAGTTCCTTTCTATTTACAAATCTAAAGTGGAAAATTTTTCTAGCGGGTTACCCTATTGAACGTCCATTCACGTGAAATTGTACAAAATAGAGGCTTCGTTTATATACGCATAATATCGAATGGAAGTGAGCAAAATACCATTACATATTGCAGTTGGTTGTTTCTTGGAGAAAATGACCATGGACCTACTTTTCTATCTCTTGAGGGAAGACAGTGAGATTTTAGATAAGAATCATTGCGGACGACAAAAAGATGTACGTTTGAATGTGAAGGACTTCGGCTCGTACATTAGATTACAAGGCGGTCTCATCATCATCATCATCCATCCTTCGTCCTGGTGAAAACAAACGATTCCTACAAGATCGAGTGGTGTGGAGTGTGGAGCACATGCTGTATAAAAAAAACTGCTACTGAAGATTGCCCGGAAACTGAAAAAGAGAGAAAACTAGAAACAGTCGGCAGAGCAGTTAGAAGGAGAATGGTATTCATGTAGGATGCTTTCACTTGTTTTTCTACTAGTTTGCTGAGTGTGTGTGAGAGAAAGTAAGTATAAGAGGTCTCTCGTTGAAGAAGAAGAAGAAAAAACACCAAATGAAACCAACACACAAGAACAAACACACACACACACATGTACAAGTAGTAACTATATATAAAGATCCACTCTTGGTCGGCTGATAAAACGGTGAAAGTTTATATGTGCTCCAGGATTGAAGTGGGATACATAAGTACTAGTATGCCGCTGGTTGGAGAATTGGTGAATGGTAACCTTTTCCTTCCTTCCTCTCATTTCTTCTCCGTACCAGTGATAGCGCTCCAGTTGAGTATAATACAAGCTGTGAAACCCACATAGGAGCCACTTGGGAAGTTATCTTGGAGGAGAACGGTAGCAGCAGCAGTGTGCAGGGATTGCATTTCCAAGCAAAATATATCTGCGTGCCGATTGTGCTTGTGTGTTATGTTGGTGGTGTGTGTTGTTGCAAGCAAACAGCATAATAAATATACATCTGAAACAGAGCGAAATTTTGGAGTCGTCCTCGTGTATACATTACTCCAAATATTTGGCCGACTACTGAAAATTACAAACACACACACATACATTACAGACCTCCACTTTCACTAGTTTTCCCTCCGAGAACCTCAGCAAGCCATTCAGTCACTTACTCAGTCAGTCACTAGTCAAGTCAGTCATTCAGCTTGGGAAAGCAAAGAAAGAAGAAAAGAGTTGCTCTGATGCATTTAAACTACTCCGAAGGAGAAATACTACTAGGCTGACTACTTAACCAGCTGAATGAGTACAGTTGAGCAATAGCTACGGCTACAAATGATATTCTTTTGAATATCTCAAGAAAAGATTCTCTCTTTTCCTGCCAACAAGGTTCTCCCATTCTTTGTGTATGTGTGTGCATGTGTTTTGTTGATATTATTACGAGCGTTTTGTACCTATCTATTTCTTTGAGACTTCTCTCACTCTCACTCCTTTTTTTCCCTCAGAGTTCTTTTCGACTGACAATCCCCATTCTTCTTCTGTGCTCCTGCACAGTAGTTTAATAAGTCAGTTTCTTTCTCGCATTATTCGTCTCCCACCCTACCGCGTGTCATATCAAAAGGTGGAGTATCTTGGTCAGATTATACTTACCCGAGTTCTTAAGATCAGAAGCATCGAGTAGCTCGGAAATGTATAAAAGTCTGCTTTATTATTGCATTATAAAGAGTAGGAAAAGTAACAAAAAGAGAAGTGAGCAACAAAAAATACGTCAGAACGGCAAAGGCAGGAGCTAGACAGCAGAAAAACGTAGGAGTCATATTCGTGTTCCGCTCTTTTTATTCCCGTTATCATGATAGCAGAGCTGAGCTGTTACTCCTATAACTACCCGCTCTTACAGCTGCCACTGCTGCTGACAAGCTTGTAACAAGAGGAGAAAAAAGTAGTATCAGTCGTACATGATTCCACTAAGAAGGCACTAATCTTTTCAAATTGGCTCACTGCCCTTTTGTTACTTGTTCACAAGTGTAAGCCTATTTTTTCTGACTTTGGTTTTCCCTACATTTTTCTGACGAAAAAGTGAAATATCTACGGCGTCGTAACTCTGGAGGAGCATTATAGTCCAATTTCCTGTTACGTTTCCTTTATTTTTCTTGTTTATGGCCATCACATCATAACGCATTTAGTTTAGCTGGAAGTAAATTAGCAGACCTGAGACCTGACGTCTTTTCTGGTTTTTAAGATTTCGCTTTGTGTACTTAATGGAATGTAAGATCCTGTCCCGTCATAGGTCTCCAATCGCTCTTTTCATTAACTAAATTGCCCCAAAGCAATCAGAAATAAAGCTGGAAGGAATTACCATCAAAGAAAAAAAAGTCAAAAGTGAAGTTCCGTGTTTGTTGTACCCTGATGGTTCCCAGACTCCTGCTGTCCACCAGAATTTCTTCAAAGTCTTCAGTTACTGGAGTACAAGCCAAGCCAAGCCAAGCCAAACCAGAGAGAGAGAGTGGGTTAGTGGAAATCTCGCAAAGAAAATCTGCCTTTAATGCTGTTCAACACCCTCTTCAAAACATATGGCCAAGATTATTGCCTCCGGCTTCTAATGTGAAATGGTACTTTCTCACAAAGTACATTATATAACTCTGGGCCGGCACAAAGAACGTACGCTTCTCGCTAGCTCGCTGTCTTGGCCCTTACTGTGATTTGTGATTGAAAGCTATGGATTACCTAACTTCTTGTCTCTTTTCTTCCAACAAAGGAGCAATCTCAATATGTTACGTATGTCAGTGACTTATGGACTGCCAGTGTAATGTCCCCATTGAAATATCCTCACCAAAAAGTTAGCATCCACTCGTTAGTTAGAGCTGTACCAAACAATTTGCCAAGAGACTTAAATCATTACATTGGAAAAAGTTTTACAAAAGAAGCACAAGAAAACCAAGGGGGAGGAGAAGAATAAAATACGAATTCTCTTTTTAGTTTTTTTCCCAAGGATTTGGTATGAAATCCCAATTTCTTCGTGAATTGTGACAGCGGCAATTTTTGTAATAAAGAAAGGCAGAGGTGAAATGTTGCTCATTATAAAAGTGAATTGGCAAAAGTAGTAATTTTTTACGCCTCGTTAGAAATTTACCAACCAAACAGAATCCTCATATAATGCACTCCCATACTACAACGTTGACTTGTGCATCTCTGCAACGCTTTTACAAGAGTGTCCTGTCCTGTACACCAGGACCCGCATGAGATATGTAGGTTAAGTATGTACATTTGCACTTTGGTAAAATGAACACATAAATTTTTGGACAGCTATTATTAATATTATTACTTTCTCTCATTGAAGTAGCAGCCAAAAGCCGACATAATGACACCAATGTGTGTTTATAGTAAAAAAGGGCTGGCGGTGGTGCAAGTGGCTTCAGTGAAAGTGAACAAGCAGCCGTGCCCATGTTATGAAGTTAGCGAGTGGGAAATGTTTCGGACTTGCTCATGTGTTGCCTTGAGCAAAAAGTAGTTATGCCATGCCTTATAGTTTGGCTACACTTTCCATCTTCTTCTTGTCCTTGCTTCTTGTCACCACTTAGTGTTCGTCTGTGAACTGCTAGTACCTATACGCGCCCAGATATTGCTGTATACAACCACAAGCTTAAAAGGGAAGTATGCAAGATGCACACCACCACAAGGCGAAAATTGAATTAGAACATTGAAAACTTTGTGACCATTAATCCACTACAGTGGTCCCATTATAATATTGAATAGTCGAGTGATGATAGTTGTTGTAGTCAGCAAAGTAATTTCTTCACCAGTTGTATGTACTTGTGTAACCTACCATGCTTTTTCGCCTAGTCAGATAGCTGACGCTCGGACAATAAAACTGAATTTCAGCCGGATTGCTGGTGAAGTACGAGCGTGGGATGTGAAGAGGTAGTTAATATCTTGCATTACAATCAGCACCAGGTTCATTTTCTTCCAAGTCTATTTTCACTCTACTGAGATGAAAACAAGTCATGCAATGATTCGTGAAAGAACTGGTAGGAGAAAAACACAAGAGTCTAGTATAACTCTTGAGAAAAGTATGGCAGAGCTGGCGTACTTTTCTCCCCGGTGTATTTTACGTTAGCAATTCTTTCGTACTTGAAAACTCTCCACATAAAACTCCAAGCTTGGCGTGCTTCTACTATAGTTCTACTTATGAGGAACGTCATTGAAGTAGGATTATGATATGATCACTCTTAACCACGTTACGTTAATATAGCTAGCTAGCATGCCATAATAATTACCTTCGTGAGTAAGTCTCATCCTTGTCATAATGATCATTGTCAACCACGCATCATGCTCCAGATTTTTGTGTCTCGTATTGTACTTTATCATAATCCGATTATAGGGGAAGACAATGGCTAACAAAATTTACCTTATTGTAACGAGAATATGCTACTAACATTTAAGTATTTGCCTAATAACTTTGAAAATCATCATTCGAATGATATATAAATCTCAGGGTTCGAAAATTTTCCAAGGCTTTTTAGCAAATACAAACTATATCGACTTAAATTGGCGTGCCACCAAATCGTTAGCAGAAACCAGAAGCTTACAAATTGAGGATAAGTTCAATTTGAAATTCAAGGATGTCTTTTAACGAACCAGCTATTATTAGTACATTTTAGTATTAAGTTTAGAACATTTATTACGTATTATATCACGAGGGAAATAGGCAGAGTCAATTTTTATGATTGTTAGTTACACCAGTGTTAATTAGTGATAATATGAGAATGTATTGGGGGCAACCCAACCCAACAATGTTTCGAGGACTCCCAAAACTCACAATGAAAGATAATAGCTGAGCTTAAAGTGATATACAACAGAACTATTACAGGCTGAAAGCAGTTAACCAGGTATAAAATTTGCGAATCGTGACTTTAAGACTCCATTCGGCACGCCCCAGCATTAGTACCCAATAATGCGAATCTCACAATCACTCGGTAACTGCATTCAATGTCTGCTTTCACATTTCGCTATAGACTTGAACTACACAACAGCATCGACTTTACTTTTCGACTTGCTTTTACTCAAGTATTACTGGAATCTGGGGAATGGTCGTTTACAAGCTTTTTTTTATCACGAATAAATTCTTTTACAATTTCGGAAGCATCACATATAGAGTTTCTTTGAATTTCAAACCCCAGTTCCTAAAGTGCTCTTGACATAATGGCGGAGTGGTTGGTTTTTTAAATACACACTTTTCCTCCGCTTACATGCGGGAGTATTTCAGGAACGTTACGATTTCCTCCAAGTTTTGGTTCAACAGCTTCGTTAAGAGTTGGTCATCATTTTGGTGATGACTTTTATGCGCTGAGATTTGCCCCCATCCCTCATGTACCCTAATTGATAACGACCTCTTATATCTAGGCTCTTCATCTCACGTTCTGGGTCCGGAACGAAAAGGGCTGTTGAGATTTTCCTGAAACCCTTTTGCCTCGCCGAACAAGACAGAATATGCATGGACATGTGCGATGCAGGCCAACGCAAACTGACTCATACCTACTACCTCTCTCGACTCTGGTGTTTGCTAGTAGTGTTAGTAGTGCTAGTGAAACTGAACTGAAGTAACCATACCCCTTTTTCCAATTTTAAGTGCCACGTCGAATACAAGGACGAAACGCTTTTGTTTCTGTTATATTGAAAAAGTATTATACGCATTTAAACGGGTATAATATGGCAATGTACTATTATGCTCGAAAACTTCAAAAGGGTGCTTCATCCTCGTCGAAAACGCCTCATAAGGTGAGCAAACGCTGCCCTTTATCGTTATAGTATGTATTTTTTTATAGGTTTCCTATAATTTTATGGAGTAGCTTTTCACTCTGCATGATTATAATTTATAATGTTCCCCCGGTTTTTATGCAATCGGGTGATAAAAGAAGCGTAAATTACTTTATGGATTAATTTGCGGTGTTACCCAAACTCAAGTGCCGTATTGAACTTTCATAATTTGGTACTGGCAACATTCAACACCTCAGTTCAACGAGGAATGTTGACTTGATGGGCGCTTCGAGTAACAATGAGATGAATAGTAGGGGAAGGATACATGACGTACCAAAGTTGCGTCGGGGAGAGACGTGGTTTAAGCTGTTCAGCCATTGAGAAACGGCTAAAGGGGTACATTGCGTGGTATTTAAGGCCGCAATGAAAACAATTTTTTCCGCTCTTCACGATCACGTTTCCAACTTTTCCGTTTTCCTTCTCTCTGCTATTTAGCTCAACGCCAGTATATACACAAATAGACGGGCTGGTTCGATGGTCATCTCAGCGTGTTCAACTCGTTTATCTGTGTAGCAGTGAAGGCGACATAAAGGTATGTGGAGAAAATTTCTGTTTTCGTGTTTGTACATTGGCAGCATAAGATTTATACCATTTGTTTTAATTTGTATACGGGATTAGCACTCTGATTTTAATTCATATTAATACTATGTTACAAATTTTACTACAGAACTTGGGTTTTCAATTTCTCTTTCGGACTTATTTTGTGGATTATTACGTAGCTAGTGAGAAGGTGCTGCAAACACATGTAAAGTTTTTGTGTGAGAATGGACCTCCACATGTGATGGAAACAGGGCGATGGCAAGCAGAGCTAAGTACATCATCTTGTTACATCATTGAATGTAACAGGTGGGCTGGTTGTCCTTATATCCAATTCTGCCTCGACCATACATTTTGACAACTCTCGTGTTTGTCGTTGGAGGGAGTGCAGCGACATGATACGGAAATTAGATTTTTCTTGACATGGGGCTTCGCAAACAGCATGCTACGTTGTTCTAGCAGTATGAAAGCAGGAGCCGGCGTCAGGTTAATTCATCGAAATATCATGACGTGTAAAGCAATTCTGCGATTATGCGTAACTGAGGGGTACACAAACAAAGCGTTGTACAATGACATTCATGAATTGCAATTCTTTGAATGATTTACGAGCATGAGAATGCGATAGTCACGATCTAATCATTCGATTCCTTAATGCTTTCTGTACATATAACAACAAATTGTTATTCGGTGCTTTTATTCCAATTCAATTCATTCACTAGAATGTGTATAATACGATGTAAATAACGCTTAACAAGGCGAATTTTTCTTTATTCTCTGCATTCCTTGCTATTCTAAACAGGCTACACACATGGCAGTTTATGTTCGAGATTAGAATAATATATCTATATCTAATTTTGCCATATCATTTTAGTTCTCCGGTGATTGTGGTTTATGCTGAGTAAGCTAAGGAATATAACGAGTTGATTACTATACACGGTTGTTATTTTGCCTCTTGTATGAGTTTGTTGACAATTTATCCATCCTCGGTTCGGCAGACCGTCCATTCCATCTAACCTGTTTTGTAGTATGGTTTCCAAGACTTTTTCTCTCTTCTTCTTCTCTACGAGGTGTCCATAACGCCAGAGGACCCAAGGGGGTCTTCTCCTTCGTTTTTCCCCATTGTCTTGCCGCCTTGCTCGTCACTAAGTCTCTTCCAAAAGTCTGCCAAACTAGGTTGTAGCAGTTGCTGCGATACTGTTTTAGTCAATATACTGTCTTGTCCGTTGTCAGTGCATTCTAAATGAACTCTGAGAATGGCCAGCCAAAACAAACGTGGAACGCGGCGTTGGTAGGTGTGATCGATTACGAGTAAGGGCTTACATGTGTTGATCCTTGGCTACTAAACAATAATACATCGTTCTTGTGGTCAAGCAATGCCTATTTATCTTATCCACATAGCGGAACAATCAGTATCTCGAAGTGATGTCCATTCATTTTAATAATACTAGCTTGTCTCATTGCAAAAATGATTGTGTTGGAACTACATAAAGATTCATTTAATAATTGGTCTTTGGTATAATATATTCTTACACTCATCTTTTGCCAATAGCCAAGATTAATGTTTGTTTTTCTGATCATCTAATCGATGGCCAGAATAAAATGAGGGCATCTCGGAAATATTTAATGTAAAAAGGATCTTAAGGAATTGAATGCATTTTTCTAATGACAGCCACCACCAACGGCTGTTGCCTGCTGCTACTGCTGCGTTCACTAATTCCACTCCACCGTTGCTTACACTTGACAGAGCCCCTTGGTTTGCATTGAGAGAAAGCGCTCGAACGTGGAGGAATAAATTAAAGCTTAAATAAGAGCCCATAGGAGAAAACATGCTTATTATATCGGTTGCTGAATCCTGCCATTCAAAGACATCAAGGGAAAGTACATGGCATGGATATTACTCTTCTTTACCCCGTAGAGATTCTCGAGAAACATGTTTGGAGTGTGTACAGAGTGGTGCGGTGGTGGTACACCCTTACACTTGCTCTCAACCAACTGCTGACGGTTTTCATGGCTGACGATGTCGTAGAAACTTTAAAGAGATTACTTTGTCATAATAATAATAATAATGGGTGATAGTAATACTAATAATGTGAATGAGGGAAACTTGATCCCGTACATTGTTATTGCGGAACATCTAACAATAACCAAAGCAAGGCACTCTGTGCTGAAACTTCATCCGAGACAAAAGCTACACATGCCGCATCTTCTATCCGTAAGGGTTTTTGAAGAAAAGGATCTTCACCATGCCGGATAGCTATCGAACTTCATAGGAGAGTGAGTTGGTGAATGTAGTCATCCAAACATGCACGATTCTTGCAGCTTAGCTGCAAACACCCGATCCTTTGAAGTTTGCTGTGGGATATGGCACACTTCTCTCTCCACTGCAAATATGTGAAACAAGGCATACATTTCTTTGCATAATAATATTTGTGTTTTAGGCACAACGAAAATAACAAAATAATGGTCATGAATACATACATGTGATGACTAGGTGTATGGTTTTCTGTGGATGAATAACCGCTTCACAAAATCTCCTCTTCCATATCATCTATATATACTATTTACCCATATAAGCATTCAACACAAAACGAACCAGTTTACATGATATTTTTGGATGCAAAATGCGCTTCTTTAACCAGAACACCGGATAATACGAGGGAAAAGTAAATCATGCTAATGTATACACGGGAAATGTCTTAAGTGGACTACATATTTCCTAAGAAAGCCAAAACGGATACTGTTGATGATGTCTAGCAAGAAGTAACAAAGGAATACGCGGTGGTAAATATAAATGTATACATTTACCTACCAACTAGTCGACTCTGACTTTCCACGCTAGCCACCACCATTACTGAAAAGTGGTAGCCTTAACTTTACGGCCACTTTCAAAGACTACAGACAACTATGATGGTATAGTTTTTACATGCATGCAAGACTGTCTATATATACAGCTATTCCAACGAAACAATATAATATACCAAGGGGAACAAGGCTTTGCTGCTTTCACTAAAGGATTCTGCCGAATGAGAAGTTGTTTTAATGCATTTCATATTTGCGTGTACGAATTATACCATGCGGATGAGGGCTTTGTACAGGGCTTGTCGTCGCTTCTGAACACTTCCCCGTATATACCTAACATACATGCCTTCATTGTAGTATACATTTTGTTTCTCAACTCCCAACACATGTACACATAAGGCGCCCGAGTTGTCTTCATGGAAGTGGAACAAAGCAGTTGAGCGAACCAAGTTGCCACGCAGTGTCTGCAAAATATAATAATAATATTCACTTAACAAAATGAGAATCAAAATGCCAGAAGGCTTTGAGTATAAAATGCTAAACAATTATAATACCTAGATCCTATATAGAGCTTCATTCATTCCGTACCATATCATGACTTAATTCCATTTTCTTGAAAGGAAGCACACACAAAACTTTGTAACTATTCGATTATGACTGTGCAAAGAATTCTCAAAGTCGAATTCTGTTTAAAATTGAAAGAGATCAGCAGCAAATGACTGCAAACAAAGGAGAGAGCAACTTATATATATTATTATACTGCTCCGAATCTTTGATTGGTTTATGTAGGATGTACACGTTTGTATGCCAAACAAGAGTCTGTTTACACACCCGGTCCATCTTGGTGACATAAAGAGGATCTTATTCCTCCCAGAACAAAAAAGCACTCACATTAGGATGATTGTGTGTTTGAAAGGGATGAAGTGATAGGGATAAAGTATGAAAATGTTTATAGGACATAAGTGGAGAGGATTCTTTGTTTAAGCCATCCGCAAACCGTCCCAAACGAGTCATTTAATCCTGCCGAAAAGACTCATTAGATTCCTTTACCAGTTACAGTGGCTATTCAAAAGTGACATAAATAGACCTATATATTAGTCCCTCGGAGACGTCAAGTAACCAAGTAATACGACCTCACCTATTGCCTCTGATGTTGCTTAACTTGGTGATCATTTTACTCGTTTTGGTAGTAGACAACACAGTTACTATATCCTGAAATCATGCTTGGGAAAAGTTGGGGAGAAACGGAAGGGAGTTGGAAAATGTACATATATTTAAGCATTGCACAGCTATAACTGCCACTGCTTTGTGTATTCCATTCGTTTTGTGAGATTCATGTTGTGTAAGCGGTTTTTCCTAAAAGTTTACTGGATCTTTGCAGTTTTCTCCCTTTTTGCGCTCTTTCCCATTCTCACTACTTTTCCACGTATATAAATGCTTTCTCCATAAACCACTTGGGTGGTGAAAGCAATGTTTATAAGGACGTACGTGTTGTTTTACTCTCTTTACACTATTCCTACGCAGCTATCCGTACGCCTCCAACATTTTATCTGTGCGTTGATGTAGAAATACGTATGGAAAAGATGACTTTTCTACTCTTTGGAAGAGAACGAACGAACGAGTTCCGTAATTCAGAAATCGTTGCGTTGTAGTATCTAGTACGTGAAAACAACCTATCTATGGAGATATAATCTGCGTGCCTACACCTCCTATTTTGATGTTTTGCTGTGGATCTGCAAAAAATAGGGTTTTGCAAAGGACAGCACAATTTTAACAGCACTGCATTCAGCAACAGTGTTTAGCACACCAACTTAAAATTTCCTGTTATATCTTCTCTTCAATTTTCCTTTCTATTCTTTTTGACGTGTGTGCTCTTCATAAACCGTCCTTGAAGTAAGGGAAGCGTAATGCATTGTGTGTGTGAAGAAGGTGGATGATGAAGAATACGACGGAAAAGACAGCCAAGATTGAGAAGTGTAATAATAAGAAAAGTTGTTGATAAATATAAGGAAAGAAAGAAAGGATGGAACGAGCTTCCATATAAAACTTTATATGATTCCCTTGTGCTTGTTTCTCTCTTTAACTACTTCCTTTTAAAGGAAACTTGACATGTTTGTAGGGAATAAGGGTAGGCCTAGCACTTCCTCAACTTGCATTTAGTGGGCTGGCAGCATCATTTATAATCCAGTGTGGACGATGATTAATTATTAAATTTGTAATAATCCTTCGTGAAAGCAGAGAACAAAAAAACAGCCAGTGTGCACAAAACAGCGTTTATGGTGTAAACATCGTTTTCCAGATGAAGAATCTGCCAAGTAGCGTAGGCAGATCTGTGAATGCATGTTTTAATTCTGCTTTTACAAGAACAACTTTATACTAATACGTTCTTTTGAGATATTATTGTAGTATTAAACGTGTAGGGCTGCTGCTGCTGTTGGTGTCTGTGTTTTTGCCTGAATTAGTAGCAAAGCAAAATAAAGGATATTATTAGAACATATTAGTTTAGTTATGCTAAACGAAATTACCCAACATGCATTAGCTCATTGTTTGCTACATTTAATCGTTTCAGTAGTTTGGATTTGCAAAAGAAAACTTGTATAGGTAGATAGTAGATACTAATCCTGCCTATGTAGATAAAATATATGATGTAGTCCCCAAAAGTTTAGCATGTTGACTCAGCAAATTTTCCGTTTGAAGTTTTCTTGTTTGGAGAACATTAGCCGATCTACTGTAACTTTGCTTTGCTGATTATGAATTTTCCGTTTCATGATTGCCTTTTTAGACTCCACCAACTGTAAACATAAATGGAGCCATACCGTGCTGCTCGTCACAAAGTAATGGACCAATTGGGCTTCCACCGCCTCCGCCATGTGTGATGATGGGTGTCAATGGAGGATTGGTTTCTGGAGGTAACTACCGCTTTCATCCTCAGCACCAGCCGAGCTCCCATCAAGCCCAACACCCTCACCAACATCATCCACACCTTACTCATCAACAACAACTTCCTCCACATCAGTGCCGAACTCACAATCAGCAGCAGCAGCAACAACAACATCATCAGCATCAACAACACCTCCAACAACGACATCATCACCTGCTTAATGGGCCCTGCTGTTGTGGTGGTGGGGGAGCAGTGGAAACGGTGAGCTGCGGCACCAACACTCCAAGTGCGAATCGTCGTCCAGTAGACCAAGAAACAGAATACGAGGATGATTATGATAATGACTCGGAGGAGCCAGTTTTGTGTAAAGTTCACAACTCTGGCGAACACGATAAAGAAAGAGCTTCTACATCCAGTACAGCAGCTGCGAGGGGTTCTGGAAGAGGTACTTCCTCGAGCCAAAGCTTTTACAACCTTTCTCCAGAAGAAAACAAAGTAAGTTCTTTACTTGTCTGCTCAAAGTTCAATAAAAAGAGTTAACTTTTCTTTTTTGAGGAAACCCTCCCTAATAGGATGTGAAATCTTATAATACGTAAGCCTAATATTCAATAACTTCGGGCTGGGACAAGAGCATACACGTGTAGCACACACAAGGAACAAAATTTTCAGGTTGTGGGAGAAATATAAGAGGAGCTACATGACAAAATTGAAAGGAAAGTAGTAAGATACGTATATAAGTGAATAAAGTGTGTGTAGAAGACGGTGTAAGTAAAGATACCAGACTTTGACTTTGTTACATTTTGAGTGAAAAGAATGTCTTGATAAAAAAAAGCCTCCAGTTCACCGTCAGGGACGAGCTTCTTAACACATTAGAGTAGAAAATTTTGTGGAACAATGTAATTTTAGGAGTCACTTATCTATGAATGAGCACAGGGATAGACAGGGTTAATGGGAAAGAAGTATGAATGCGCACATTTAGGCATACTACTCTATTTTACAATTTCCATTCCATTTTCATTACTTACTGTGTGTGTTCAGTTTAATGTTGTATACTTGTCTTTTCATCAGTCTTTATCTGTCTGGGGGATGATGATGAGCTTTTGTATCTTTAGCAAAGGAGTGCGTATGATGCTAAGTGCACAGCTAGGTATTGCTGCACTTGTTTCATTTTCCTCAAAATGTCTTTCCTTATTCGTCTTATTCTCGAAATGGCGTTGGCACTGCAGTCTTCGGGAACTGGGGAAATGGTGATGATCGCAACAACTGTGATGATGATGTTGTATTATTCCTTCTTTCCTCACTGACAGGACTTGATTTTCAATGGACCTCATCTCATGTCTGGAACTTGGGAGGCTCTGGTGCAGCACTTACTTCCGACAGAAGCTCATTTCCCCGACCAGGACTATATATTTGCATTTCTTCTCTCTGCTCGACTTTATGTCCAACCTCACGAACTTCTTGGAAGGATATTTCAGGAAGTTATTGACGTCTCGGGCTCAACTGAAAACTCTCCTAGATCTTCCCCTCAACATGTTCGTGCTTTAGTTGGTGGTGCTGGTGGTGGTGCTACAACTACAACCGCTTTTGGCCTAACAGATCTTTCTGAAATCTCTGAGGTAAATAAAAAAGATTCGTAAAGAATACTCTACATTTTGAGTCGTGTATGCATCATTGTCATCATGTGCATTATACCACGCTTTTTACGACTCTGCACACAAACACACAAAATAACTTTCTCTTTTTAGACTTTTAAGCGCTGAAGGAGTCCCAAAACTACAATTTTGCCATTTTTTGGCTGATCTCAGGGAAAATTGTTGAAAGAGAAGGAAACAGAACGAAATATTGCTAGTTTCATTTTTTTCTTTCCTTCCTCGCTGCTTTTTGCCATCATCATGCATTTTGGGAACGGCAAATCTTGTAAAATGATAACAAATTGTATGGATCATCTCACACATATGCGAGCACCAGTTATAATCTACGTATATGTGTCTACAGCACGTATCCTAGTATCATATCGTTTCCTGTAATGTGTAGCAACAAATAACCCATAAATGCGAGATGCCAATAGCAGATGAAATTGCAGCATATATTCACTCAAAAATATCTACTAGATTGTCTAGGTAGGTATACCCATCTGGATTTTTACGAATTCAGCTTATTTCTTAATTCACTTCATGTTAGTTCAGATACACATATTTATATATATGTATGCTACATTTCCTCCGTTCGTTGGTTCCGGACAGCTTCCTCAATTTATTGTTCGAGGTAATCACTGGCTATTTTTATTTTATTTATTTCTCTATGCCCCCGCCGATCCTCGAAAAAATTCGTTGCTGCCTCATTTTCCCCGGTTTAAATTGCAGCGTTTTCTCTCTCACACACACGCATTCACAACCGATTCCATTAATCCTGAAGCGACGTTTGTCACACCATATATATACGGAGAGCGACATAGTCATACACATGCCCCGGACTATATATAGCGAGTCATCTATGTCAACCAGCAGGAGGACATAAAAATGACACGTTCATACATGCCTTCATAATACGACGTTGTCCGGTTTCCTATGATAAATAACCTCCGTGGCTTTAGTCCATTTGACACATTGTGTTTGTATTACATCAAGTCATTCACATATTAGTCTTTCATGTGAGGAAAACATGAGGTTGATCAAATGGGCTCGCAGCAGGGGGGTTAAATTCGTCTACATAATAAATATGTTCTCACAGTCTTTAGCTCACCGTTTCCCGTCTTCTCAATAATGCAATGTGGTTGGATTAGGCAAAATGAGGTATGAGATGAGAATACAGAAAATGTAGAAATCTAATAATATCCTGTTCAGTCTATCTATAGAGCAAATATCATGAATGAGCCACCATTAAGTTGTGGTGGGATGTCTGCCGTCTACATACTATTCCATAGAGAGAAATGGACAAGATAAATGGGCAAATGTGAATGGTCATTCATTCATCCAAAAAAAAATCCCATGATTTTGGCCGTAAGAAATCAAGAAACCCCAGCAGCAGCACCAGCTTTCCATGTTGCAAGTTGCAACTATCGTCTCTCAACTTGCTTGTCTGTACACCAGCAAGCATTAAAAGACTCGTGAACAAAGGCGATGCAGATTGAACACGGCCACAAAGCTTTGTATCTATTTGGGGTTGTTTCTCCATCTTAGCAACTCGGCTACGGCTAAAGTTTATATTTTAGGTGATCCCAAACAAACATGTGGCAAAGTACAAAACCTCTGGTGTGAAAGTACACAATGGCATTGGTTCTTGCTCTTCATCAACAGACAAACATAGGATTTAATAATACATAAAAGTAAAAGTAGAGAGATATATGTAGGTACGTGATATCTTCTAAGGAGCATCAACAGTATATAATATAGGAACATGTCGGAATATTAAAGGTACACGTACAATTTCGTACACATTACAAAATGCGATGTACACTCGCAACCCTTCTGTCATTTTTCATTCTGTCCAGTGAAAGTAATTGGCTTGGCATAAGCTGCTTTCTCTCTCTCTCTCTCCATCTCTTTCTTTTCATTTACTTACAACAATAACCATTCCACTCCACCATCATTCTCTCACCAAGGTTTATTTTTATTTTAGCAGGACACGGGAAATTGAACTTAAAAATGTGAAAATACTCCACTTAACTAGTCACTCTGTAATGTTTATTCACGACGTTAAGAATGCTTTTCTGCACGTTCCTCGGATTTACAACAGTCAACAAAAGAGTTTATATGTTGATAGAAGTGCTCCGCATATAATAATGGTTCTTTACAGCTGCCGCTTTGTCCTGGTTATCCAACAACCGCCGCACATCGTTGCATCCATGCATGAATACAATATGAGACATTAAAATGAATGGAGTATAAAGGTATTACAAATCAACATCCAGGGAGTACATTGTAAATTCGCTTATCTTTACTGATTAAAATCCCTTGAAGCATGTATATTTGTTCGTAGAGATGTGTTTAAGCACCTAGTAAAAATGCAAGAACTAGGATCAGCCGTTGCATCATCATGGGTATCCATAATGTATGGGAGAAGAGCTGGCACCATATCAGATCCATACACTTGTGAACTGTAATAATTCTATCTGTGTATGTGGACACAACTATATATGCACAGCATCCAACATCCATATTTTACGTGAACGTTGAACCATGTAGGCATCCAGGGTTCATTCTTGCTCATTCGTCCAACACTACTATCCCATTCCTTGTGTCCACAGTTGTACAAATTATTGTCAGTGGAGTAAAATGTATCTATATATGTTTGTATATGGATATACTGAGAATAAGTAGAGTAAATGATGTAATGCTGGCCAGAAAATATCCTCCTCGTCCTTCCTACGCAGAATTTTTTCGTTTCCTTTGCCAGAAGCAAAATTCATGCAAATACCATATAATGCCAAAACGTTGAATGTATCGGATGCTCTGTGTAAAAAAAGATCACTTTGTGTTACAGTCTTGCGGCGGCTATTAGCCCAATTTCACAGTATGAAAGCAGCACCAACACTTAATGCGCATTACTAATATTAGCTCTTGATAGTGATACATTGAGCTCATTTAGAACAAAAAGCATTTTCGTTGGAAGGTTCAAAGGAAGATGCTGACCGTAAGTCCATTTGCTGAGCGGATAATGCCTAAATCTCTTTGGGAAAGTCAGTCATGAGCATTGAATTGTATTAAAATGGACAGCACATACTACAACAACCCACCCAAGTACGTTCATCATCGCCATGGCCTGCTTATTTTCGAGAGCTCTGCATATTTTACTGGACCGTTAACAATTCTCATCATGGTGATACCCTCTGAACCTCAGTCAGAGGAAAGAATGTCAAAGGGTATTATGCACAAGCGACTTAGTGGAAATTGACGTAAGTGAAAGTTGGTGTATAAACTTAACTAAAAGTGACAGGACATTGTACGTAAAGTCCATTGGAAAACACTTACACTGACGTGACAATGAGCCCACTAAGCTCATTTTTAACGAAGGTACATTCTAAGGGAAAAGGGGCAATGTGTAACTTTTCTGGCATTGCATCACATTTACGTATGGAGATTTTTTCTTTCTTCCTCTTGGCGAGCCTAAAATATGCCTCTGTTGTAAGAGCTTTTTTTATCTGTGCTTCTTTATAAATAGGGCAATTCGCCAAGGACATACACATTTGGGGAAAAGAGTTTCTCTGGGCTCAGAACATTTGTTGTGAAATAGAAAAATTTTCCCATTTTTGTCCTCCGAATCGGAATTTCGCCCACCCCGTGCATTCTTCCTGTTAACGTAAAAAGCAATGCAAAGGAATACGAATGAGCAATACTTACTTGTCACAATACATTTACGGCATTCCTTTTCCCTCGCCTCATATCAAACACAGCGTTCAATCGCACTGAATTACTAGCGGACAAGAGACGAGAAAGAGAGGAGCAAAGAGATCCTTTAGTTTAGTTAAAGGACAGAGAAAGGGTTCTTTGCCACCATTGGATCTTCGCATCGCATTGTGCTGTTGCTAACGCTTGGTGAAAAGTGGAATCGACATTTCATGGTTGAGAAAATTGGCTACATCCGGTTAGCTACACGTAGCTGTAATAGCAATACAAATAGAAGTAGTAGTCAAGTCGTCGTCGTGAGCCTTACACAAGCTGTCAAAGCGAGATTAGAAGGAATCACAAAGACAGATATTTTTCAGCTATCGTTTTAGTCAGTAATACCGTAAAAAAGAAAGAGAGTAATAGCAGATAGACTAGTGATTGCCTATTACTGAGCCCTATACTTATGTCTATGTAAGAGCATGTATTTTATGGCAGAAAAAAAGTGTAGCTCCTAAATAGATGTCTTTACTGGCACAGTCATTTTGCTGAAAATGGTGAAATAATAATATGTTCCCCATTTACTTTTTCCCACTCTGTCTTTTCTGCCCTCGCCCTCTCACTCACAAATCAGTTAAAAGATCTCCATCCTCATTAAATCCTCTTGGTTGATAATCGGAGTGACACAGAGAGAAGAGAGGAAAAAGAACACTAGAGTGAAGTTACAGTATAAATTGCAATTATCGTTATTACTACTCCTATTTCCATTCCTTATCCCATTGTCTTCCATTTATCAGATATAATAACTTGTAATAATAAGTTTGAGACTGCAAGGTTTCTTTATACTTGTAATCGCATTACGCTCTTCTTTTTGTCCTGAAGTTGCTTTCTCTTTTTGCTAACGTTGCTCGTCCGGAGAAAATGGTAACTTTTTCAATGCGACAATAATAATATGAGTCGAGGTCTTGCAGTAAAACAGAATGTATTAAAATAGTGGCAGCATCATCATGACAGGATTATTTTGGATACAAAGGGAAGAGAAAGCGACCCATGTACATAGATAAACTTACACTTTTGTTATTATGCTTATGAGCTTCCTTTATTCGTAACCCAACCACTTTGGTTGATGTTTATATATGAAACATACAAAAATATTAAATGAATGATACGAGCAAGTATTCCTGTAATGGGAGCAAGAAATGACACGATTTTCTTCCATGATTTAAAGTAATGTGTTCTTGTGTATGGTATTATGCAACTATTACTATTATTGCTCTTTTTTACATGTATGAATACCAAAGAAAGCCCTGATGATTGCATGTCTGTTGGTGGTAAACGTGTAACTTTTCTGAGAGACCTTTTCAGTGTTATTACTATCGATTTACTCGAAACCATGTGGAAAGCGACGGTAACATAAACTTGACGTTGAAACAGCCAAGTATATTTGTCAGTTCTCTCTCCACAAGGTAGCAGAGACTTGAGAGATGTGGGATGTGACGTGGTTATGCAATGTCGTGGAAATGTCTGTGTTATTCCTCTCCTTTTTGTTTCTCTCACTTTCTCCCTTTCCGTATATCCTTCCACTTTCCATCGGCATAATAAAAGAATGACTGGGAGGGAGAACTTCTTGCAGAATATGAAATGTTACTTGCATGATTATGATGTGAATAAATTCGAAAGAGAAAAAGGGGAATATTGCTATTTCTGCGGGAAGTTGGTGTGATGACGATGATGTGGACAAAGTTTTCCATATTGGAAATGTTGCAATTTTCCCCAAGCAAGCTTCAAATTATGCTTTCCTTCCGTTGATAAAGGGAAACGGAATAAACGGAATATTTTCGCGGAAATCAGTACTAACAGAGGGATTTCCATGATATCATTACCATCATCGTCACTATCATTGGCAACATTTCCTTTGAATAATAGGACGCTGTCGTCACATGGTGTGGACATTGGGTTACTCCACAAGTACCAGTTGGGTTGGACGTGTGAATGACAGGACTTCAAGTCAATCGACAAAGTTGCCTCACATTACGTTAACAAAATTGTTATTGACGTAAAATAAGCGGGTTCTCTATGAGACACTTGGGATTGCTTTTGGCTGGCATTGGCATTGTGACTATGATGAACAAGAAGGTGGATTGGAATTGGATGTCTGCCTCCTTTGCTCACACAATATTGTACGTACTATTTTATTAGTCCTCGTCAAGCCACACTTTTGCGTAAATGTGCCATTTGTGATCATACATATATTTCACTTCATAAAGCTCATTAGACGTGCGATTTACGGTGAGAGTTCAATATGCTCCTAAAATCTTATGGCACTCCGTTATATGACATATTCATTCATCCGTTCGTCCAAAGTCCTTCCTTTGGCATGCTATACTAAATGCTAACTCACCGCCTTAGTAAATATCCTCGGTTGGAACGAAATGGAATGAGATGACGATTGGCTTTATCCAAGTGGCATCATACATACATGGCCGCATGCAATTTTTTATCACTCATAAAACATATGAAAACTTTTAATGGCTGACATACGTACGTACTACTACTATGAATACTATGGCTATAATAGTATAACTTATATAGTGTCATAAACAACGAATCTTACTCTGCTCCATTAATATTTTCACTTTATGTTACAACTTTTACTACTGTCGCTCCTCTCCAAATCGTTAGTCTTAATTTCTGGCCAAGTTTTTAATTTTATGGTATCGCGGCTTACCTTGTAGAAGCGGCAACAGCGCGGTCTCTGCTCAACCATGCGGTAGCAGTAAGACTAAAGGCTCCTACTGATGCATATTGGGTGTAACTAACATTACGTTGTACTCAACTGCATCTAAAAAACACCGTAAACTGAGGAGAGAACATCATGAACCGAAAATTTAATTTCACTTTCGTTGTTAACATTATGTTCTGCAGGATAATATCGACCTACCATTAAATGTGATTCCGTTGCTGGTAAAGTTTCTCCGTCCATGGACCGAGCTCTTCCCTTATGACTTTCGAGATGATAGAATGATGGCACATGTTCGCATCCTTGCACACAAGTGTGTAGCTACAGATGAGGAGGTAAGCAAAGTTTAAAGTAGCGGATAAGTATACAGCTTTATATACTAATGCAATGAGACTGGAGTAGGTATACAAAAAATACAGTCCCACTTTTTCCTAACGGTCAACGGTTGAGTAGCTTCTTGGTAGTAGTTTGGAGTTTTCCCTCTTGAACCTTATAATAGATGCAGATTGTACGTCATACCTATGTACATACTACTTCAATCGCTGCAGGAAGTTTTCTGCAAATATTACATGGTGTGAATTGGGGAATATACTGCTAATCTAAACATTACTTTCCTAATATTATTTACTCTCCCAATTTCAACCATCTGCTTGCCTTTTCAACAAACAACCTCGTCGAGGTATTTTTCTGGAATGCCCGTAGATTGCGAAAGTACATGGCAGAGCATGCAGAAAAATTGTGAAATTGCTTAGGCTAAAATGGGAGTCCCTTTTAAATCAAAGGGAAAGTTTTGGAGCTTTGCAACAGGGATACAAATGGGAGCAAACAAGCCGAAAGAGTAGACAAACTTCAGGGTGTACTCTACGGGTGCAACCTTTTTCCTTTCTTGTAGTTTTTTTATTATAGGAATTTGTTTTTAATTTTTTGTGAGCAAGGTGAAAACATGCATTTTTAAACAAAAAAGAAGCTACATCATGCTGTGTGTCTAATGAATGCAGGTGCGGGAACAGGTCTCGCAGCTTCTCGCAGCCTTGCTTTCTCGACTTGCAGCACTGGAAAAGTATGAGGAATTCCTACATCGAGTCACAACCGAGACGTCTATTGGGGAGCCCATAGCTGCTGTAAGTAATAATGATAATACTGCTTTCCCTTTTGAGCTTATTGTATACGGGTTTCAACAAAATTATTATTATAGTCTTATACCTCTCTGCCCTTATTATGATGAGTCTAAACAATAATAATTCCATCGTTGAGTGGAGTTTAATAGGGTCTCAAAAACGTGCCAGAAATGTCATACCACACACAACAGTGAGTGTGCTCTCAATTCAAAGTCTGTTTTTCCGGAGCTGTGAAGCATGTCGAATTGGTTAGAGATAACCTGACAACAAAATCCAATTAGTAGTAGAAAAACTCGTTTAGTACCTGATATCTACTTCCTTTTTGATGGAGCGAACCAAGTGGAGGGAGTGAAGGGAAAGCCCCACGGAAAGATGTGTTATTGTTATAGCCGCTAAAGTATGCAGTATCAGCAACTCAAAACTCTCATTGGGTGGAATGTTTTTGTCGACCTCGATTATCGTGGTGGCGGTGATGGTACAAGAAGTGGTGCATAATATTATAGTTTTGTGTGTATCTCACGAGTGGAAAATTTATTTTATAAAGAGTTTTACACTACGCACAAAATAATGCACGCACACAAGTTTTCGCAATAGGAAAAGAGAAGAGTTCCTGAAAAATCCTCCTTGGTTATGTTGTACCCGCTTCCTTTATGCATAAAATTGTTCTTAAAAAGTAGCAGGCAAAAGTGAAAGTCAACAACCACGTATTCGGTTGGGTAAATCTTTGGGTTGGGAAAGCCTGAGAATGACATGTAAACGTGTGTATAATTCCAGAGAATTGATGTGTAGCGTGTATAACTTTGTAATAGATGAGTTTTGAGTCGAATTCTTTCCCCGTGTACGACGAAACCGGGTTTTGGAGTTGGAACAACTTTAGATGCTTGCAGTGGGTGATTCCAGATAGTTTGAGTGGGATACTACTCTTTTATTTATGCTAGCACTTGTATGATTCGTTCCTTTAAGTATTTTACAAGCATTTAAAATATAAAAGCCGAAATACTTTTTGAATCTGTAAAGTTTACATGGAAAAGTTATCAGAATTTGTGAGTTTGGAGGAATCTGCGGAACATCTATTTCACAATTAACTACTGATATTGGAAACTTTTGCATTTTAAAGATAATATTTTACAAAATTGTCAGCATTCTATAATCAATGCAGCACGTTTGAGAAAAGTTTCATGAAAACTTTGAGATTCATACTTTTGCTTCCCTGCACCAGCAAGTGGCTGACTACTATCTCCACTTGATTTTTTTTCGACCTGCAATAAGCTTTTCCTTCCTTGCCAATAGGCATTTGCATGCCGACTCGACTCACTTAACTAAAGTTCAAACAAATATATCTCCGTGTGCGGACTAAAGTCATAAAGTAGCTTCAAAGCTAAAGTGTAAAAATGCTTTCGGCACATGTCGTCGTGTGGATGTTGAGAGGTGGTAGTAGGAATACAAAGTAGATAACAATATGCATCTATAAAAAAAAGTCCTTCTTTTAATCAGGTTTTCTTACGATTTCGTTCAAATCTAGGTTTCGGTAACGGAAGGGTGTGTATACCATCCGGTGATTCGCGTGTTGATGATAGCATCCCATTTTTTCCCCAAAAAAACTTTTAGATTTTCTGTCCAAACTTGATTAAATTTCATATTCATGCCAATGCAATCCATGAGATTTTGCTGGGTATTACTTTGAGTAGTATTAGAGTTATGAACAAAATGTTGAATGAGACAAAGAAGATGAGCAAAAATGGAGAAAAAGTCAAGGTGAACGAAAATTGAGTAGATAGGTAACCTTCAGGAAGAGTATATGTTACACATAACAAGCATATTTTCATGAGTGAATACGCCCTGTCGAAACCTAATACTTTATACGTTTTAATAATCATACTTTTAAGTCATATGTATTTTAGGGGAATAACATAAGGTTAAAAGTGAGTGAATTGAGGAGGAATGGCTCAAGTCGTTGAAAAGTATAAAGAAAAAAATCTTTGCCTCGTAGCTGTGAATACTGATGAATTTCTAATAACCAGATGCTAGATATTTTCTTATTCTCTGTCTCTCTATTTCTTCCTCTTTCTCCGGAGGATAAAATTTATGGATCTCAATGTTCCTTGTACGTGTAATAGGAGGCAAGAGCTAGGCTCATTTTCTTTCAGTTTCCTTCCTTTTCCTGGCTAGTTTGCATTCCTTTCCAGTAAAGAGGAAGAACAAGAAGAGAGAGAAAAAAACTAGAAGTGAACTTTTAAGCTTCATTCAACTATTTATTCTTGAATCTCCTCCTCTCCTTCGTATGTTTTGGAAAAAGTGAGAAAAGGAGAATAGGATAGGAAGGAAATCGACATAGGTAGAATATTAAATGAGTTGTAAGGAAATCACGCAAGGAGGAGGAAGAAAATCATAGAGATTCGACTAACTCCTCCACTGACTCCCTATTCTATATGAGTGAAAGCTACCTTTGCACAAAATACAATTGACTCTCTTAAATCTTTTCGTTTGCTTCCCCCATAAGGTTTTAACTTGTTATGCGTTATCCACCAACCATCTTTGTTCGAATGTTTTTTTTTTTGCAATGTAGCATTTTGTGTTGTGTAGCGTAATAGCTGTAGCGTTTTCTCTTCTGCCTTAACTGCAAATGGATTTCCTTTCCTGGGGAGGCAAGACGAGGTGTCTGGTTTGTTTACTGTTAATTATGCATTCCATCTGCCATTAAGAGAAAGCAAGATCTGAATCTGATGATGATGGCGATGCTGCAGTGGCAGTAATGGCGACGTTTCTACAAACACGCACAGTTGTATAATATAGTTTTTCGTGGGGGGCAATCATGCAAAATTACTTGTTTTGTGCTGTTTACTCAAGATATTCGCTCCTCTCCTAGGTGCTGTTGGTTTTTCTCGGCTCAATAATACTAAATGAGATTAGCATCATTTCTCTGGAAAACGAATTTCGTAACGAAACTCGTTTTATCTGTACCCTTCAATTACTTCAGTAGAAGCATGCTTACATTCGGCGTTGAGACAGGAAACGAGTTAAATAGAATATAGAGTTGAATTAAGGTTTCCTTGAATATTTCAAGGATTGCAAATATACTTACTAACAAATTTTCTTTTTGATTAATGTAATGCTATTTCGTTGAGTAAATATGATATATTTTTTGTACGTATATATGGAGGGCACTTCACAGCATTCCCATCTGTGATTGATGGTATGCTGCTGTGGTGGGGAGAAAGTTGGAATGTTGATAATTACATCCTTGTGCTGTTTATTTCTTTTTCCTTGACAGCCTTCCGTTGTGACAATATGTCCAGATCCAGCCACAATGGCAGAAACCCTAACTCTTATCGAATTGCAACGCTTCTCGTTTATAGGAAAAGAGGAATTTGTACAGGTAAACGCTCCAAAATTTGGTTTAAATGGGTTTGATGATATTAACTATATAAATGTATTATGTATGTACATAGTTTCCTGAAAATGGGCTCAAATCAGGGTGAATATATATTACGCAGTAATCATATCAGTTGTGTATAATGATATGATGAAGCAACTAAAACCGAACAGTAAGTAACGACCCGAAGTAGGTAGAGAATGTGTAGAGCTATTTGGGCAAAAAAGGGGATTTAACTAGAAACATCTGTGCAAGAGTTTTTTCTTCTCATTTTTCTTGACTTTTCGGCTTTTTCTCCTAAAAAGGAAAAGGAGATTTGGTGGTCGAGACATGAATTTTTTTCCAAGCATTTATGAGATGCTCGGAAGAACAAGAGACAAGGGAGAAAGAGAAAACGGAAAAAGAGATGTGTTCCACTTCCTACACCTTATAAGTGGTGCTTGAAGCTTCTCATTTTCGTCCGGTATAAAAGCTCTGTTGGATCTAGGCTGGGATTTTAAGATGCTGCGACACCAAAAAGTACCTTGGTGGCTAGTCCCATTACGGTGTCGCATTACGGGTCGTTTCTATCTGTTCTGTTGTGCTCCTCTTCAAAATTATACACAGAATATAGTTAGCCGGGAACGTGATTCATGAATGATGAATGCTAGTTTCATGCCGCATCTCGAGAACAAGGATAAAAATACAAAAAGAAGGAGTAGTAGTAGTAGTAATGTAAAAAGAAAGAGTTGAAGCATCAAGCAGCCATAGGAATTCTGAAATCGAATTCCACTTTTTTTCTTCATGCATAGCATACACATGTATATATATAACCTTTCTTGTCTATTTTCTTTCTTTGACTTGAAGACGCTCGGAAAGGAAGATCTTAAGACTGGTGTCCGGCACTGTGACTGCGTCAATCGCAAAACGAAAAACCTGGAAGCGTATGTACGATGGTTTCAACGACTCACCTATTACGTTGCCTCTGAAATATGTAAGGTACGTGGTTAAATTTTTGGTTCTAAACTATCTTCAACTTAGTTTCGTTCTGTATTCCGGACAAGTTTGAAGCCTTTACTACTTTCCCTTTGCCACACATCCATCCCATATTATACTGTTCAAAGGGTGCAGCGCAACTACTACTATAGCTGACATATTGACTCACTCGGGATTGGGGATATTTACTTTTTGGGCCATAAACCAATGTACCTACATATTATGCTGCACCTTCTTGTGTTCCCCCAAAACTTATTAAACTTGCCCTTAAAACTCGTCTGTCAATCTGTCATGTCAAAACGATGCTTTTGGTCTCTCTTTCTAGTAGTTATGAGCTAACTTTTATTAAATGACTGGCTTGGCTCACATTACACTACTTTTCTCGTTTCTAACAGGTTTTCTCCAAAAAACTAATTAGATCTTTTATCCTAAGTACTTCTTTACTTTGGCAGATGTCGAAGAAGAAATCCCGCTGCAGAGTTTGTGAGTACTGGATTCAGGTTGCGAAAGAGTGTCTGAACATCCGTAATTTTAACTCTTTATTGGCTATCCTTGCTGGGCTCAACATCCTTCCTGTTGCCAGACTGAAAAAGACGGTAAGGGAAATAATGATTGACGTCATTAATTTCAAATCATGTCGAATTGACAGCGACAATGCGGAGGCAGTTAACGTTAAAACTACCTTTTGATACTTCATTTAATAAAGACTCACTGTGATAAAATGTGAAACAATGGGGTATAGTAGTAGTTGATATAGTCTTGAATACTGAATGTATACATACATGCATTTATATATTTATAGCTATATATAGCGTCATATCTTTCTTGGTTAATTTGAAAGAAGAATCTGTGTCGGTATAAGAGGAAGAATCTTTCCTTGCAAAATGATTTCTTTGGGCAGAAACATAATGATAAAGAAATGTATTGAATAATTTATATGGATTTTGTTGATAGTGGAGCAAGCCTTTGTACGCTGAACTGTCTGAAGTAGAGAAAGCAGTGGATCCTCAGCAGAACTATGCCCCATACAGAAAATTATACAAGGTAAAAGCAAAGTTTCTCTCCATTCATTTAATAGGAGGAGTGGAGGAAGTTAAACAAAAGTTTTGTTTTATGTTTTTATTCTTTTCTTATACGATTTCTATATTTATTTTGAGACAAAGGCAAGTTTTTGATGAAAATTGACACGAAACGGTTGTTCCAACTTGTCATTCAATTTATTATTAACTTGAACACAGGCTGCCGTTTGGCAAAGTAACAGCTCAGTTGCCGCTGCTGGTGGTGATAGTCAAACTTACAGAATACTCGTGCCATACTTTTCTCTTCTAATGAAAGACATATACAATCTTGACTCAGTTCACCCTTCCAGGTAAGTTTCACTTTCTCTCCCTGCTTTGGCTTTTATGATGAACGGAATAATGGACCACTTTTACTTTCACTTTGACCAGCCCAAACTTGATTATGTGTAGTTTATTATGTTTGTTTTGATATGGTGTGATATATACATATGAATGCTAATGCAATATATATAGTTATATTTATCATTTGGGTCATAAAAAATGTATAAGAAATGTCACGTGAAAACTTGTTATAATAAATAAGTCCATGAGAGAAAACAAACAAATATTTTACTTATTTATATTCTGATCTAATATGCTTGTCTTTTGTTTGCGACACAATATTTGCACAGGCTTCCAAATGGACATATCGATTTCGAAAAGTGTCGCCAACTCGCCAAACTTGTTACTGAGATAACTTCCTGGCAGAAAGTATCATGTGATTTTGTCCAGATACAAAGTATATTTAACTCGGTTCAAGCCTCTCCCATTTTTAATGAACAAGGTAAAAAGTTGCGTTTTCCATTCTCTTCTTCTTGACACAGTTATTTTCCTGTAATGTTCTCTAACAAAGTAAATAATGAATGACTAAACTGAGTGCTAAATTACTCAAGTCACTGTCACTACTTTAGTTTCTTCATTTCATTAATTGAGACTGTCATGAAGGAAGGGAGAAAAATGAAACATTGTTTTTCCATTTTCAGAGCTCATCTACGCATCATATTTGTGTGAGCAACCGGAGACACCTCGGGAAAAGGAGCAGTTTAAGAAACTTCACCGCCAGAATTTCCAAGTCCCTCTGATAGCTTGTAACAGCTCATCTGAGAATGATACCTGACAAAGTATCATTTGGCATGGACTCCCACTCGCCATCCACAACCACCTCCAACGCTCATTTGCAACCTTTCCACGACTTCAGCTTCAAGGAGAAACAAGCGGGACAGAGAAACCAGTATTTTCTACCTTGTGGGAACTTTTGTGTCCTTACAATCACAATATCCTATATCATTTAGTGTATAGCCATACTTTTGTAAAATGCTATTATATATTAATACTATCTATGTCAATATATACAACATTCATTGGAACATTCCGCATTCTACTACTCGAAAGATGTAAAATTATTTGCCGAAATGTGCCTTGGGTCACTCGTGATTAGAGCGTTGTATTGTGTGCGCAAAACGAAAATAAAACAAACTAGAAACATGAAAACAAACAAACAAGATGAATTTCGTGCTGCATGAGTGAATAGGTTGTTTCTCTGAACTCGTAAGAATGAATTTGTTGCGGTGGGGCTCATGGTGTAGTCAAACGCATACCTCGGCTAAATTCAATGAATCTGGAATCACGCCACGCTATCCTCATTGTTCTTGTTGTTCATTATATTCATATTCATGAGCACGCTGATGTCCTGTCGCTCATAAAATGGACTTTCTCTTACATGCGACCACGTTAATTAGTTGGAATCGATGTACTACTTTCTACCTTTTACAGTCTTGATCACGGTCATTTCCAAATTCCGAAAGGAAAAGTAAGTTATTACATCTGAATTACATCTGACGCGTTGATGTTTACAGTTTACAGTAGAGTAGAGAAATGCTGGCAAACGCATGGACTTGCGGAAAGAAAATATTGGACTGTTACCAACATAAAGTTTTGTTTTGCACGAGCCACAAACCAACTTTTAGCTAGACACTTTTGATTTTGCGGTATGGAATCGATAGACAAACATACATAGAGAAAGTTATGTCATACACTTACAGCATTTGCGCGTGCTTTCATGACATTATTAACCCGAACATAAGAGTCTGCAAAACGGTAAGTCATCGTCATCTCAAATGGAAACAAGATGAAACTGAATCCAAACATCTCAACAAGACTACACGTACATGGTTTGATAGACAAACGGAAGGAGTAAGAGGTTGCTATATAGCTGCCTATTAAGGTCTATGACTTGACTTTTTGTATGAATACATGGATGGAGTGGTAAAATAAAATACATATATTCCGGTCAACCTAGCTAGATACCAACACAACACATAGGAAATGAGTTCACGGCTGGCGAAGAGAAAACCCGCAAAAACTATCATAACAATAAGCTTAAAAAAATTGCCTTTAGATACAGGTTATGTTATTATGATTAATGGAGTTTTCATTGCATGCTCTATTTTCATTTCCCTTCCCAGGATTGAATAAGTGCTTGGTCAAGCTGGCGAGTGCAAGGCAAGCAAATAAATCAGAAGAATTCAATGCTACATTAGTGGTAGAAGCGATTCAGCAGCATCATAGTATGCTGGTGTAAATAGCCGGCAGGTTGGATTTTTGCAGATTCTGCTAAACGAAACACTGACCAGTTTCCCTTGCTTCATTACCGCGTATCAAATACTTTTTCATAACGTTTGTTATATAGTCTAGTGCTAGATGAGTCGGCGATTAACAAAATGGAATAGAGTCCTCCCAGTTCGTAGAAATCATCCTCGAGGATAGTGAATCGTTTAAAAAAAGTAGTTTCCAAAGTACAAATTGCAACTTTCACTCGTTATAACAAATGATTTTAATAATTTTTAATTGCATAGATTTATAACACATACTCATAACAGTTTCTACTAAGTAAAGGGTGTTATATTTTCCATGTATTGCATGTACCAATATCAAATGCAACCTTGAATTTTGGATTCATGTAACAAGAAGAGTCAGTAGAGAATTCTGCCCGCTGCCTAGTGGCAGAGAATGCTATTAAAATGAAAGAAACTAAGGAGAAAGTCAAATTTTCAACTCTTCAGGTTATCTCTCACCAGAGAGCAGCTACGATCACTTTGTAATAGTGAAAGCATCCACGGAAGAAAAACGGGATCAAGAGCAAAAGACATTGAACAATCGGAGCAACAGCAGAGCGTTTTCAATATATATTCTAAATGTGCATGTTTACATGCATCACCACTTTTTTAGAATGACACAGAATTTTATTATAATCAGGTAGCTGGTTCAGTTGGAAGTTTTCCAAACATATTGGAAAAACAAAAAATTTAAAGGATGTTTAACGAAACGTAACATTTTAATTTATTCAAGCAAAAATAATATTAATCGCGATAAGCCGACGTTAACGGCAGGAGAATGCTAATTTTTAATTCAGAGTTATTTCGCATCCTGTTTATTCTGGCGAGGATGATTTAGATAGTTCCCAGTGTTTATAGTACAATCCCATTCCATGACTATATGCGTACGCAAGCACAGATTAGCAGGATATTATATCAACTCGAACGGGAAAGAGTCAAAAGCTGTAATATTCTGCGAGAAAAAAATGTATCAAGTCGAACCATGGGAGAGACCTTGGTATAAATCTTTTTCTTTTGCTGCACACCATGCTGTCTTTGTTACGTATCATGTCGTAAAACAGAATAAAATGATAACGGAAAGATATCCCAATGTCAGTTCTCCATCTTTTTCTCACATAAGAACTGTCATCCACAGAGATTTAGCCAGTACCACTCCATCAATTTATACTACTTGAGGTATACATTATTACATGCATGAGTTACTCTCGAAAAAATCACCTTTTCATCTTAAGACAAACCGTAACCGCTCTCCATCCACCATCTCCCTTTTTACTCTCCTGCTCGACTCTACTCACTTTTCTGCTGCTTTTTTTTATTACATGTGCTTTTGGCTTCGTCTTCGGCTTTCGAGGGCTTCTGCTTTGAGCATGGAAAATATTTCATGCCGCGTGAGGTCTGATAGAGACAGCTGAATACACATTTCTTTCCAATATATTTCGTATCTTTAAGTTTTATCAAATAGAAAGCAACCGCGGAAATGGAAACTGAGCATTTTTGAACATATGTACAAGAAGAATATTAGGTACAAAAAAGAAATGTTTTGTCCTTTGCGTAGAGCACCAATATCTCTACGCACTGCGTTTTCATTCATACGGATTGTGGATTGGCATCATGCTTGAAGGATCGTATTCAGTCCCGATACACTTTTTCTCTTTCGATTTCGCTAATATACGAAGATGCTCCGAGTGGGTGTGATTAATGAATTCATGACACCTTCGGCGTAAAGAAACTGAGTTGACGAGTCATTCGTAATGTTTTAGATTGCTTTACAAATACAAATTTTAAACTTCTTTACGTAGCTTGAGACAACATAATGGGTATATATACACAGTAAAAATGTACATAAAGTTAATGTATTTTGTTCTAGAAAACTTAACTCAATAGAGAGTATAGACTTTCAAACTCAAAGCAAAGACATTTAATTTACGACGCAGATGCTGCTGTATTCAATACATTCCTTCATAAAGCCATCTCTCCTCTTTTAGCTAATTACACTGCAGAGTTTCCGTTCACAATTTTCAAGCTTCCTAAAACAAGAAGAATGCATTACGAGGCAATCTATCAGCTTGTATTGAATCCAAGCCAGTCAGCAAGCTTCACTGATTTTCGTTTGCGGAAGAGTATTAAGCTGCAAAAATTATCTGTGATGCCAATGCCAACACGACGAACTAGTTCTATCACTGCCACAAAATAATTAATGAGCTTCGTCCACAATGTGGATAGAGCAACATACAAGTTTAGTGTGTAGGAGCAGAGTGTCCCCCGACTTAAAAGCTGACTATAGTAGAAATCTGCAATGATCGCTGACGCTAGTTTCGTGGCCAAAAGAAGGAGAGGTGTTTCTTCCAACGGAAATCCGCGCGGAGGTGAAATTGTATAGAGATTTTAAGTGAAAATGGTATAGATTTATAAAGACCATAATATATATCCAGAGCTAGACATATGTTGAAAGGATGGATGGATGAACTGTATATAATATGTATGTACAACATTTAATGGAGGAAACTCGGCTCATAAAAAAGTGAAAAGTAGACCTGTAAATCGCCGTAATACATACATATATCACATGTATTCTTTATGAATAGCGTTTCATTAAAGGAAAAAGGCGACTAATTTTAGTCTCCTGAAGCCGGTGGTATTTTAGCTTAATGAATTTTATGCTGATTACAAAACTTCTTGCTTATGTGTTACGAAGAATGTAGTAATTGGTTTGGGAATCAGTCAACCGTCGGTCCCTTTATATGCATGTAGCTGTTATGCTCGTGCCCAGATACAGACCTCAAAGCTTCCCTCAGATTATCTTTTAGTTACGTCACGTTACATCCGAGTGTGCACCTTTGATTTACGTATTCTGAAGCCTCCCTTATCACTTTAACAGAAGAGTTAATGCCGTATATGCATCTATTGTGAAAGTGTGTCGGCTCTGAATTTTCGCTCCTCTTGTGCTCCTGTTTGTTTTTGTTAAATTCAAAGCTCATCAATTCTCAATAGTTTTTAAGGTTGTTTTGCAATAAAATACGCTCTATTTATAACCAGTACACAAAGAGATACCGAGTGTTTAATCCAGAGAATCTTATGCATACTTATATAGTAGCATAATGGGTGATGTACTTGCTATACGTATATGTTATAGAGGAAAAGTGGGGCATAATCGAATTTCAGAATTAGCTTGAACAAATCCATTGAATTCTTCCATAACATGTCGGCAATTCAATTCGCATGCATTCATACCTACCTAAATGGCTGCTTCAGTGTGGGGTGAAGGAGAAGGATTTTTGGAGTCCACTGAAATGGTAAAAACTTATTCAATTTACAGTAATTTAGCTTCACTGATGTTAAAGGGAATTATCAGGGGGCAACACGAAAATTGGCCCTAATATGCACACTTTCACTCTCCCAGACTACACAAAGAGCATTGAACGGGGGAGTGCAGTCGCGGCAGAGCAGTAGTTTGTGTGGAATCATTTGCTCGTTTTCGGATGCATGATAAAATTAGCAACTACTACAAACTTTTCGATGGGAGTGAAATGGCAAAATCAAGATTTGTGTTGGGGATACTACCGCTCCCAGTCAAATGGGTTCCTTCCGTGGGCTCACTCGTTCCGTTGAGCAGTGTGCCCTTGTACGCAATGTGTTTGCAGATGTTTTCTCCCTACTTTTACTTAACGTAAAATCAAGAAAATTTTTTACATTGGGAAGACTCTCAGTTGCAGTTTTTGCGTTAGTTATAGCATGCTTACTCACGTGGCAGAGTCTTCCCCAACTTGACTTAAACCCGGCGCGTAGCTATTAAAGAAGGAAAGAAGAAGTTGAAGGAATTGATTGAACAAGCGTTTGTAGGCAGGGCATGGATTGATGCTGACGTTAATTTTCTTTTATTTCCGGCAAAGTTTGAAAGATAAACGGTGATCCAGTCTAGAGAAAAAAGATAACGCGCTGTTCCAAGTAAACTACACTGCCACTTTCCAGTTGGATAGTGAGATATGTTCCAGACTTCCTGGTTGCTTCGTCACAGTTCATCCTTAAAATTTGAGGATGTTGGTGTCGGTATATACACATATAGTATCGTATAGCCGTGTTCACCCTGTAGTTATATAAGCTTACCTTTCACTTACTTTTTTTTTGTATCTACTCACTTCTGAAAAAAGTGTAGACATACTGACTGCACGGGTAAAAACTAAAGAAGAGAGAGAGAGACAAAAGTATTGATTTTGGTTAAAAGAGAAGTAATAAAAATCTAATAAAAGGCAAAACCAATCCTATTTAATGAGAGACTTGGTACAAACAAAGTCATTATAACGAAAATAGTTCATAAATGAATTAAACTTCCGTCAAAACAAGTTCTAAATAGGATCAAAGGAAAAGTAATAGTCGGAAATATATACACACGCCCAACCAAACAAAGCATCATGATGATATGTGATACGTAGCGTTAAATTGTTCCAATTGAATTAAATGCTCATCATTGAGCACCCATCAATACGTAATCAAAAGATTTCAAGATTGATTGTGTAGCAAAATGAGCTTATGATGCAGAGCTGAAAGCAGACATTCACAAGGTCGTTGACTTGATTTTCTTTCACAATTTAACTCGACTTTAATACGGTTCAGACAAACACAATACATTCACATATAATCGACATTAGAATACAAATCAACATTGTTGGCATACTCAGCCCCACCTGTCGGTCGGTTGTACTCATGGTTGGGTATAATAACGAAATGATAAAACTTAAATCACTGTTGCATAAACTATAGTATTGTAGATACATGTGTATAGTAAAAATAGAAAAGGTCCATTTCAAACTTTTCTTAGAGTATCTTTCATGAAGTTGTAGAACAAAATTGAGGAGCACCATTTCATTTTTTTCTCGCACGTATGTATTCCCTTTCTTAAGAATGATTAATGAGTTTTATTTTCATAACATTTCATTTGGAACAATATTGTACGATGATATTTTCTAATTTATTATGAGCAACACACTTCACATCATAAGGAATTGTATTGTTTACGATTATCAATTCGAGATGGAAGGCACTTCATGCGGAATTATTAATGATGCAACATGGAACAACTTTACCATCTAAACGTATAGTCTCTCAAACCTACACACATATACATCCGAGAACCCTAACTTCTTTTGCACCACGAAATATTATTATTATCCTTTTGATGCTACGCAATTCAAACACGAGTTAGGATTAAGTGTGGAAACTCGAAATTAAATCTTACAAATTTAACTTTCAAATGAACCACGGCATATGCTGTTGGTCGGTTGAATCATTCATTAAGCTAGTTGAACCAACTGCAATTTCATTTTCTCCTTGAACCTTTAAATTAGTATTGTGAGAAATGGAACAGGAGCAGCACTGCTAAGACGGAGAGCTGATATGGGGCGGAGGTAGATGACTCTCCTCATTATTTTGACCCTCTTCATCTTGACTGCTGCTCGTTACTTCACAGTTGCCACAAGAGGAAGAAGTGGGTCCAGGAGAAAGTAGTAGCTCCTGACTCATTTCAATCTGAGCTTGTGTGTGGCCCTGCTCTAAAAAAATTGTCGGTACGGACGAGTCCATGCCTGTTACGAAAACATAGGGCTGCGGGAGAAATTGAGATGAACATGTCAAACTAGCAGCGCTAGTTGATGGGAGGACCAAGTTGTGAACTTCATTTGTCATTTGGAGCAGCAAATTAGCTTCCTCGTGAAGTTGTTTCAGTCTTTCTTTTTCTTCAGGAGTCTCTGGTGGCTCGCACTCAAAGGATGCCAGGAGTAGCGCTGTAGAAGAAAAGTAAAGGGGATCAAGAAGCGTTCCTTCTCTAAGCTCAACGAAATGTATAACTAACTTGAGGAAAAGGCAAGTTGAAAAAAGTCATTGAAATAAGTCATTTCACAATTATTATAATCCGCTTAGGGGAACCCAACAGTTCATGCATGTTGTTCCTTATTCATAAGATATTATTCCCTATTTTGATGTTTAATAATACGCATTTGATGCTCTTAAAATCCATTTCACTTTCTCCGAACAGGCTTTTTCTCTTTGTATAAAATGAAAGTTGGCATTATTCCAATCCCATACCATATTGCTGGCTACAATAATAAGGCTGCCTTTCATATAAAAACATGCGTAGTATATATTTAACTACCAACATGTTCGTGTCACATCGTGAGTGAGCATTTTAAGTCTTGTGCTATATTAAAAATCCTCTCTTTTGTCTCTTCTCACAACCCTAGTCTGCTCGGCTATACCCTTTTTAATCGTATTTATGGACACTATAAATGCTACATTTCTATCACAAAGTCAATACTGTTTCGATTCCATAATTGAAAGAGAATCTCACCATTTTCCCCAAGCACAGGTATTGTCTGAATGGAGGCCATGATGGTCGGAACTTTTGGAAAAGCGCACTGAACCTGTTGCCAAGTCATTACTTCAGTCACTTGCTTCGCAAGCTGCCAGCATTTTTCAAAATTAATGTGGCCATTTGGCAGTCTGTAATTATTGAGGCAATTATTATGTACATTGAAATCATTGTCTTCTTCACCATCGGTTTAACCACCACACAGCATGCGACATACATATATGATGCAAAGTCCGTCGATTACACATGTGCGTGTAAATAGCATCACACGTTTTTGTAATTGGTAGCTTTACAGTACCTGGAAGCACAACCCTGATGAAGAAAGTAAAGGTCCTTGATTAGCAGTGAAAAGAATGGTATCACAGTCTTCGCTCGGGCATCTGCACTTGGGTTGGTGGTATGCCAAACCACTGACTGAAATAATAGTAAAAATGAAAGAGAAAAGTTAAAAAAAGGAGACAGGAAGCCATAAACCAACAACAAAATGCGCATCCCCGTTTCTTTCTCATTGTTGAATGTTTTTGTCAGGAAGTGAAATACATAGTGGGGCTTGTTCCCCTTTTCCTGTCATTATCAACTTTCCTTTTCTTTCGGGATGCAGATCTCATAGTATTTTCATTACGCTTTTTACAAAAACATGGAACTTTGCATCTTTTCCACAACTTTTCTCATAGCTTAATATTCAGTAGAAATACGTGCACATGGAATAATATCATTTTAGCATGGAAGGAAATCGTAACAACTTGATGTTCCGGCTATTAACATCCTATTCACGCTTTGTTTAATAATTATGCAAATGCTATGAATATAATCCAAAAAGACAGAAACATGAGCCGTGACATCTGAAACTTTCATCTCTTTTAACTGTCGCATTATATATATGACACTAGAAAATGCAGTAAACATGGTTTCCTTTTGGAGTCTTTGATTACTCATTTTAATATTCTTAGAGTGACTTCATAGAAAAAGAAATATAATTTTCTCACACGTCGAAATTTGTAAGAGGTGGCAAACGGACGTGGAACTCAAAAATGAGGTTTACATTATTAGCCCCCTTAGGACCACCACCGGAGAAACAAGAGCAACAAAACCTTTTCTTTCTTTCTTTTGTGACCAAGCTGCACAGCCGTCTCAAGTCATCACTCAAGAGCCATCGGCAGTATCAACAAAATAACACAAACCTGTCTAACATCTCACAAAATCTTTATAATCCTCTACACAATAAGTATTAAAAGAACGGTGATAGAAGGAACACGAATACATCCAATACTAAAAAATCTTATTCACCTATCACTACCAAAAAAAAAAAAAATCACACAAACACCAAAAATCACATCACATATATAAAACAAAATACCAAAAGAAACAGACACGACAGATCAAAACAAAACACGAAGAAAAACACAAAACTAACAATACCTTCCCGGGCTTTTCCCCTGGTGATTCGCTCTCCACTTGCTCTCCAAAAATCAGTCAACCATCAATACATACTTTCAATAACCATAACATGCATAGATACTCGAACGCAATTTTTCACGTTCTGATATCGTTAATTGCCTCCTAAACCACACTTATTATTATACGAACAGTTTCAAGAAGTGTTGTACATTGCATCATGGATGGCATCCACATACCGCATCAAACACGGTAAAAAAGGGTAAACAAATACGATCAGCGGTATTACACCAAACAGACTCACCTCATTACCTATCTCAATATCTTTTGGATCGAAAATGGGATCCAGTATCTCGCCACAGAACCCACAAGATGGGAGTAAACAAGTGGCAACATACAAAAGAGGTATTGACTCACAGTAGAAATCAATATAGCAAAATAACACAAAGTGCCAAAGGTGATATAAATTACAGAGACTCTCCTGCTACAGCATGCAAAATTATGAGGACGGTCCATCATGCTTTCTATAGGATAGAGAGGAGATCGCGCTTAACTTTTCCCACTAAGTAGGCAGTCAGATTGTGATATCCAGTACACCCCCAGGAGGATTGTTTTCGTCCCGTCCCATGGAGAAAACAAAAAAGCGAGAAAAGACAAAGCTCATTAAATATAATTGTTATAGACAGACGAAACAGGTACTAAAACCTACTTAAATGCAGTAAGTAGTACTCTCTCAACGAGATTCGTATAGCAGAGGGAGAATCATCCTCTAAATCATATATATGTATCATATGATTTTCTCTCCTCACTCTCTCATAGCTGTGGGGTTTCACAAATACACAATTTCATGTTCTCGGCTCATCTATTACGTGTACACTAGACAGTCGCCGTCCTCACTTATCAAAAACGGACGATTGGAAAGAAGACTATATTCATTACAATACTTCATGCTCATAGATCTGACAATAATTCTTCCGTCTCAATAGATCCTTTCATCTCAGATGAACTGCTTTTGGTTGCATTATAAGATCCTCATTTTCTCATCAAAATAAACGACAGATATCTTAATACAACCTAAATATCAAACCAAATGTTATCCTCGTATGTCATAATACAAGGAGACCAAGACAGGGGAAACACAACCTTTCCTTTCCTAGGTAAGCATCGTACAATAAAAATAAATACCACAACGATCAATGAAAACCGTAACTATATATACCAAACAATGATCAAAAACAGCATTCCGAACACATCCACTCAAAATCGCTTCACCCTGTAACCAACATGGATTTCTATCCCTCCATTACCCACTTCACGCTCACTAAGCATATACTTAGCGCAAATCCTCCTGTTTCATGATATCACCATATTTGAACAAGTGGGTAGTTCTGTATGATATATAACTAATCAAACCACTCGGGAGCGAGCAGGAGGGGAGGGGGCAACATAACACAACGCGAGGAACAGAGGGAGGGGGGGCGGCGGAGGATGAGGGGCAGAGGGGCGGCGCCGCGAGAGCGGGGCGCGAGGCGGCGGCAGGGCGAGGTAGGGGGAGGGCGGCGAGAGCGAGGGACACCGCGGGGCGCACGGGAGGTCGGCGGCGCGGCCGGCGGGCCATGGGGCCCGAGAGGGGGCAGGACGACGGGAGGAGGGCGAAGGGAACATGCTGGAGCCCGGGCGGGAGAGGGGGCGCGGCGGAGGCGCGAGCCGCGGCGGGGCCGGGGCGGACGCCCGGGGCGGCGAGGGAGCGGAGCAGGCGAGAGCCAGAGCACAGCGGGACAAGAGCGTGAGGAGGCGGGGGGAGAGAAGGCAGGGGGAGCAGGCCAGGGGGACCGCGGGACACAAAAGCAGCGACGAAGCGCCGGGGAGCTGGGGGAGGAGGAGGCGAGGAGGGCAGGAAGGGGAGGGGGGGCGGAAGGGGTGGCCGGCGGGGAGGGAACGGGAAGGCGCAGCGCGCGCGCGGAGTGGGCGGGAAGGGCAGGGGCCGAGGGAGGAGGACGAGGAAGATAAACCGAAAAGGGAACCGACAGGGGCGGGGAACAGGGAACGCGAGCGGGCGGGCGGGGGGGCCAGCGCGGCGACCCCCAGGAAAAAACCGCCCGCCACGCCCCAAAACCAAAATAACTCAAGAACGAAAAAAAACGAATAACCCCAACAAACCTTAAGAAACAATAGAAACAAAACCCTCATCGCCGCCCGGCGCGCCGGCCAGGCAGAACGCGCCGCCGCGCCGGCGCGCGCCGCCAGCGGCGGAAAAAAAAGGAATAACAAAACAAAAACAAGAACAAAACAAGAAAAAAGAGCCGCGAAAATAAACCAACAAAGATACACGAAAACACATGCAAAAAAACACAAAACAAAACACTACACCAGCGAACACAGGCGCCCGCCGGGATAAAAAAAAACAAGCCACCGGCGCGCCCCGCGGGCAAAAACCAGAGCCCGCAAGGGCCGCCGCCGGCCGCGCGCGCGCGCCACGAGGCGGCGGCCCAAACAACACACACGAAACACAAAGAGCGCCCGACCGCAAAAATAAATCAAAACAAAAACACAACACATCAACCAAAGATACATCAACCAGCGCGCCGCAACAAAACCCAAACAACGAAACAAGAAAACCACGGAGCAAAACACAAAAGACAACCACCACCCAAGACAAACCACCGCACCGAGCGCCAACAAAGAATAAAACCCGCGGGCAGCGCCGCGCCACCAACAGCACAAAAAATCGCGCCCAACATCGCAAAAAAGACCACCAAAGCCACGCGCGCCGTCAAAACAAAAGGCAAAAACCAAACGCCGCCGGCCCAACACAAACACGCCCCGCGGCCAACAAAACAACCAACAAAAACCATAACCACAGCGCCAACAAATAAAAATAACCGAAAACCGAAAGTAAAACAGAAACACCGGGCGCCCAAAACGCGCGCGCGCCCGAGCCGCAACCGCGAAAAAAACAAAACACAAACACGCAACGGGGCCAAGAAAAGAACAACCGCGCCCGCAAAAAAACGCGCGACCCCCAAAAGAAAACTCGAATTAAGCACAACGAAAAACCCACACAAACACAAGCAAAAAGCGGCACGCACGCACAGCCGCACAAAGAAAGCCACACCATCCCCAAACCACACAACGACCAACCGCAACAAATCATAAATAACCAAACCCCAACACAGCTACCACCACGCCCTCGAACAAAGACAGAAGTCCCCGAAGCAACAATCAACCAACCCAGAACCAATGAATAACAGCAAAACACATCAAGCAGACGGCAACCCCGCCAAACCCAAAACCACAACCAACAACCAAAAAAAGAAACGAACCGCGACCAAAAACAACCATCTAAACAACACACGCGCGCCGCGCAAAAACACAGACCCCACGCACATAAACTAACCAAAACTCACACAACCCCCCGAAAAAGAAGAGACCGCGCGCCCGCGCGGCGCCCGGCGGCGGCGAGCTAAATAAAAAAAAACCCGCGCAGCCACACGCCGCCGCGCCCCTAACAAAAGAAAAAGCAAACACCAAACAAAAAGAAAACCGCCGCGCGCCCGCAAGAACACGCCCCAAAACAAACCCAGACACCACAAAGACCACACAAAAAATAAACCACACACGGCGAAAAACCAACAAACAACGGATTACGAACACCAAAAAAACCAAGACAAACGCGCCCCCGGCGCCAGCACAAAAAAGCCGGCGCAAACGAACTAAACACCCCAAAGAAAAAACACCCACCCGATACCCCTAACCGAACACTGCACCGCCGGACTGGAAACCCCCACCCAAAAAAAATCGACATCAATCACCCAACAACACAAACAACACCTCAAAGAAACAATTAACCACAAGCCCAAACAATAAAAAAACACAGCCGCGGCAAACAAAGCCCGGGACCAACGCTAACACAAAAGACACACATACAATACACCAAATCAAGAAAAATAAATACACACAAAAAAACACAAATACAACTAACATCCCCAAAAATCATACACAAACAATACAAATCAACCCTCCATACAAACACAGAACAACACAACAAACCACACACCACTATCAAACACACGCAACAATGAACCACAAAAACAACAATATCAAAACACTACCACAACAAAACTCATATAACCAACCACAGAAAAAAACCAAAACCACTACCCAATCCACAAACCAACCAACACAACAAACAAAACTAAAACACCACCCAAAAAACGCACAAGAAATAAAACATTCCTGACAAATCAACCATACAAAACAAAACAAACCACAAACGCAACAAACAACACAAAACAAACAAAATCCAAAAATACAAACCCAACAACAACAACAACAACAACAAACACAATACCACCACAACCACACAACCTCAATAACCACCACCACCCTAAAAACAACACCAACAAAAAAAAAACAAAGATACCAAGGTTCCACAACCAAACCCAACCTCCAGGACAAACCATCCGGAACACCCACCAAAACAAAAAAAAAAACACCTATGACAACAATACACAAAAATACAAAAAACACGAAAACAAACTCCAACTAGCACAACAAGCCACAAGCACACAACAACACAACATATATAACCACACCAAATACATAACACAAACACACCTCTCCCTCCATTCCCACCTCACCTCTCCCATCCCCGCTCATACTCCTTTGGTAGTAAACAATACGCTCTTCCTCACTATTGTCATATAATAACTAATGTAAAAATTCGAAAGACAGTCCTCTCTCACTCGATCTCTTAAACCATCATCAGATTTGTAGTGGCCAAACTTCCATAGACATTGTGAACATTTTCCTTGGCCCGCTTCCAACTGTCTTATGTAATAAGAAGACAAGGAGCCGTCGAGTGATAGGAGTCTACCCCTTCCCAAACAAAAACTAGTGGATAAATGTGAACCTTTTAAGCTATAGGTAAAATAATGTGGAATAGAGTAAGAGTTCTCAGTAGCACAATGCAGCTCCCGTTTTGCTAAGCTCGTAAGCGGCATATATTATTGTTGGGTTTACTGACATCCATTTTCGGTAAAAAGAAAGCATGCATATACGAGTGTTTGTATTTATGTTGGTAGGCAGAATACTCGACTCTTGTGTGTCAGGAGATTGGCAGATAGAAAATTAGTTTCTTAGTCGTGCTTAATGGTACCATTCCCCGCGCTTGTGGTAGAGAGGGTATACAGAATTCATGCATATGTTATTCAGGTTTCAACCAAACCAAACTCACCTTTCTGCTTTCAGGCATGTACAACTGGAGCATTAAATTATTCCCTAGGTAGTGTCTTTAAACACTCTTAATTGATACATAGTTCCCCATGCTAAACCTTGCATAATGGATGTAAATTTTTAAAAGGTATACTATCTACATTTATACAGTAATTTAAATTTTGTCCCTTTTCATTCTAAACAATAGCCAATGTTCTTGGTCAACCAAGCTTTGAATATACTGCAAAGAGAGAAAGCATAATTAACTTTAATTTATGCTTACAAAGGTTCTGGTGCATATCGGAGTCTTTTTATTGAGATAGCTATGAAAAATCTGAAAAAGGTAGCGTGTATTTTTAGTTCGATTGTTTTTGGCAAATATTAAATGTTCAAATCTTTTATAGGTACAGAAAGTTAAAATGGTCTGAACGCAAATGACGCTTAAACGATGGGAATTTTATATATTTGATATCGAGGGAATGTTTAATGGGTTCCAAAATAGATTGGTTTTCTTTCAAGAGAAAGCAAAAGGAAACACATGTACCTGTGTGTTTAGTCTAATGTGTACAGCCTGCAACTCTATAAATTTTCCAAGTAATTTTCACAGAGTGTTGCCTCCCGTGAACCTAATAACACTTGTGAACATTGTGTGTCTCTTTGTATTAACATGGCTCAAAAGATGGCCTACTTTAATTCAAGTAAGAGTTTCTTAATAGAAAATCTACATGGGTTTCACAGTTCATAGGAAGTTGCTTAAAACGTGTCATGTCAGTTGGCCACACTATTGATGATGACAATGATGATGATGCTCTCCTACAACTACCAACACCAAACCAACTACAACTACCCTCATTTCTATTTTCTCCCTGCACATCCCGTTGGAACTCTTGTCCCTACTACTCCTAATGGGTGTATCAACTTGCTCCAGTTGGTTTTAGTTAGCGTGTGAGAAAGTGTGTGTCATGAAAATGGAGTAGAGGACACATCTGGCTCAGCTGTTTCCTGTTGATCCCATACAACAACTTGAGGAAATGAGACGGCTTACATAAGACTGGTTTACTATTTTCCTTGTAAAGGTTCGGATGGTATAAAACGGGAGTAAGTAGTAAAGTAGCCATAAGACGATGTTAGTATAGTTTTTTTTACTTACTTTCTTATTCCTTCATTTTACAAGGGAGCTTGCCATAAGTAATAAAGGGAGGATGTATAAGTAGCATTACGGAAGTATTGACGGCAGACGGTTTGTGTGCATCTATGCATATTATGTGCTCACGTTACGTCCTCTTAACCTCAATCGAGATAATAAAATTCTCTTTCATAGAGCCAGCTATAAACCAAGACTCTTTTCTTTAAAAAGAGCTCTCATAAGAGTCATAAAATACACAATGTGTGCCTTTGAGAAAGTTATATGGCAAAATGCTTACTGTGTAATGTCATGTCATATCCACACATTCGCTCCTTTTCTCCTCTCCCTATACGGCTTTTGATGGGGAATGGTGCTGATGGAGAAAGCAATATAAAAGCCCATCGAAAAGAAGGAGAAAATAGAAAAATAGAGAATGCGAGAATACCTAACATGTTTCGCATAAAAAGAGGCTATCAAGGAGTAGGGCGTACTTAAGAAAACTCCATATGAAAATAGTTAGATGGAAAATGGCACCGTGAGGGTTGTTAGTTACACACAAAATTCGTAATCTTTTCCTTTCGTAAAACGATACACAATTTTTACTTGGTTTTTTTTGTATCAAAAGAATGACAATAACACCACCAAACACAACAACAACCACACATGCCGGAAATGTTGGCGAGTAAAAGTAATGGTTTTCGGAAATAAATAAGTGTAACGTAGAAAACACTTACCGTCTTCTTCATACGGAGGACAGGCGACATATTCAGTCCCGTAATGATAGCCATTAAAGAATTGAAATTGCCAATATTGAAGCACTCTTTGGCGACTTCAACCCAATATTCGATGTATCGCACTCGGAGTTTCTTCTTTGTCGCCTAGAAAAACACACACACAACCAAACCATCATCATATATGAGAAAGGAGGGAGAAGAATGCATGAAATTCTTTCTCCTTGAAAACAGGAAAGTTGTTCCAATGATGGAAGAAAAATGAAAATGGGGAAATTACAATAAAATTGCAATACGATTTATTTTGAGAGCCATATTATAAAGAACATTTTTATTAGAATCTTGAGAGGATGCCAGCCATTTTCAACCAATTCTCTCCCGTTTCCTCCACAAAATAATAATGATGAAATGCTCGACAAGTTGCGCTTACGTTACGCCACCACACACTACCACACCACCATTACTGGGGACTTGAGATTTGGGTGAGATTTTTCCCATATACATATATGTATGTTTCACTGATTTTCATAATGACATTCACCGCTTCTCCTAACTTAAATACTAGTAGCTGCTGCTGCTGCTCACTTTTGGCATCAAAACCAGTCCCTTTTTTGAGAGTATGGAATATGGAGGCGCTTCACATAAATATAAAGTTTTAGAATCTGGAATAAACGTGGCTGCTATTTCATGAACAAATATTATTATTGCACAAACTCCTTCATACATATAGGCATCTGAAAGAATATAAACGTTACAACAATCACGTTAAGTAATCATTTGCGGCTTGGTTATTATGGGCATGTAAAAGCGAATCATTTTTGACACTGATGTGGCACCACCGAGACGCCTTTGTGTTGGTTGTGCCCACTGTTTTCATCCCTTTTGCTGCTAGCTAGTCCATTGGCCAAACTTGTGTGACTTATGCTTCTTCAGATGTGAAATGTGTTTTAGTTTCCTTCCACTACACCAGAAGCAAATAATAATGGACTCTGTGAATTCGTTATCCTCATTAAAGATTACAATGAAATGTACACGCTCCAACATACCATGACGCTTATTATTGTAAAACGGGATTTTCCAGTTTGAAGTCTGCTGGCATTACTACAAAGCTTACTAAAAAGTCAGCAGGAGTATATTTTTGTGATGGGATGTAATGTAATGTAATGCAACTAATGCACAATATAATCGATCAAGCAGCAAAGGGTTGTTATTCACCTCTCTGAGTTTTGCACAATGATGAATTTAATGGAAATCTACAGAAAAGGGAGCCGGAGCAGATGAAGAGAACAAGTGGTACTCGTTATATTATGAGCGAGCCAATAACACATGTTCAACTTTTCCTAACGACCAAGCGCTACATGATGAAGAATGTTTTGGCAAAATGTTGAGAAGCTTTTCAATGCATCACTTGCAACAATCTCGTTATAACATTATAAAGTGTACGCCATTATATAAACTGTTTTTTTCTTTGCTCCCCATCGATTATCCATTATCAAGTTAGATGCGAAAGTGAATGCGTGGCGCAAAAATATATGCTCTCTTTCAACCACCCAGCTTTTTCAACCTATCTGATTACTTCCACATAATCCTATCAAAGGTAAAAAAGGACTCTCTATCTTTTAGGGATTACATCCCTCCTAGGCATTCATTAAATTAAATGAACAAAATCATTTTGAATTTTTCTTCGCCCTATTAATGGAATGTAGTGGGACGGGAAAAGGGAAAATCATTTTTAATGGTAGTCTTGTTTTCGTCTATAGCAGTCATGCAATGCCATAATAGGTCGAAACAAGAGTCTCGTAGTCTATATAGTAGTAGTCGAGCATTTTTCTGATCGCATTACTGCGGAGTAGAAAATTATTTTTAGTTTGTAGCAAAGAAAAAACTGTCACAGTTGCTCTTTCCTTTCTAGCTGTGCTTAATAAATTTGTGAATGAGGGAAAGTAAAAAAGGGTGGATTTATTTTGTATTATACCTTGCTAACGTCACTACTAATGATGTAGCACAGACGATTGAACCACTTGACATAAGACTCAAGGTTCCTTGTTTTCCTCGACTCTTTGCTGGCTCCAGTGGCGGTAGGAGCACTAGCAGCACCAGGTCGCCCATCACTGCTTGAGCTTATCGTACTCCCACTTGTACTTCCGTTTGCACCTCCGACACCGTTGGCAATGGTGGAATTACTAGCGACTATAGGATTATTGGTGGTGGATGCTCCCGGAGCTCCTGCAGTCCCACCAATTTCTTTCACAAAGGCCTGCAATACAAAACATTCAATGAAGGTGGTAATGTATGTAGGTTGTAGGTATTCTTAAGAACACAATATGCATATAAACATGCTATATAGTATTAGGGGTACAAACTCAAAAAAAACTTCCTTTTATAAGATGCCCACCCGTCGGATAATAAAGAATATGTAGTAGTAGTATAATATATGCATGCTAGTAAATTTGCCAAGTTTTTTCTCCTTTGCATAAAACTTGTCGGCTATACAAAAATGCATATGGGAGAGAGAGGAGAAAGTAGCTCAGTTTAGTCAATGCATAGCTAAAATGGCTACTTGCTCCATACAAAAGGAGGAAAAAATGAATGTGAGAAAAAGTTATTTTTTGATGAAAGGCAAGAAACTTTTTCTCCTCTCCCTTTCTCACTGTTCATTATTTCTTTTTTATTCGATCTGACATAACAAGAATACGGGAAACAGGTAAGCAATATAGCAATATTAAAACAGTTGCATCATATGCCTGTCCCTATTCACCGAACTGTCTCGACAGTCTGCTTTTCTGAGTGAATGACAAAAAAAAACTTTGGAGATCTATCTTCAGTTTGGAAAAAAACAGAAATAGTTTTTTATACTAGAAAAAATCAAGCGTAGGACCAAAACACTTTTGTTAAGGATTTAAGGAATCAATACATAAATTCATTATAACATGAGATCATACATGCATAATATTATCAGTATTGAATGCGACTCTGCGTATTTGTAACTATTCCCAAATGAAAATGACTAGTTCCTCTACTCTGGAAATCCATCCAAACTCACTACATTTCCGTGGATCAGGAAACTTGGAAGAAAAAGAAAGTTTACTCTCTATTACTACTAAAGGATCTTTTATTAGCTATCATATATTGCTCAAGGCTTTCAAACCAGCTCCACATTACAGCACAGCCAACTCATTTTGCTAATCAATGATGTAGCAAATTTTTAACTCAAATTGACCACCGGTGAAAAGAGACATACACAAAGGGAACATATCAAGTCTGTTGTGCATTCCTTCCAAATTCAATATTGATGGAAACTGTGCGTGGGTACATTTTCCCTTTGGCATTTGTTTGTTTGTAGCCACAAGGTTTTTGTCGTCAGTCTGGTCACGATTTCAATTCTCTTCATTTTTTCTCTTTTTCAAGCTGCTTTTATTTGAATGGTATTATCGAGTATCGACGACTGAGCTGACGTTGATACAAAATTGTGGTTTTCCAGGTTGAAAGCAAATTGAAAATGTAACATGCAACTTTGAAGGACAGTTCTTTTTTTTAGAATTAGGATAAAATAGGAGAGTTAAAATGTGTTCAGTTTACTTTAGTCGTGGAAAAACCTCATTTCGTATTTATTTAAGGTACTTTCACCAGACTCCCTATAAGATTTTTATGGAATAAGAAAAAATCAGTACAAACCTGCACAAACTCCTCTGCACCAATATTCGAGAAGCGTTCGAGCTCTATGTGAGTTAAGATTTCAGCGAGAAGATTGGGGTCCGGACAAATGGCTAGAATTGATGGCTACTCCCAGGAGAAGGATACAGTGTCGCGGTGGAGTGGAAATTAGTTGTCCCACAGTATGGCAATAGAAATCATCAAGTGGAAATAAAAGGAGCACTCATCAAGAATTTTTATAGTTGTATTGCAAAGCATTGCAGCATCCAAGAAAAGACCGGTCGGTGATGTTGTAGAAGTAGTATAGTTGTTTACAAAGAAAAGAAAAAAACGAGGTGTAATCATCATGATCCAGTCATTCTGCACTCTCAGTTTCATTCATCCGGTCATTCATCGAAGTATTCGTGAGGTTGAAAATAAATGTGGCTTGAGTATTGCCTCAAGGAGTACACAAACACCTTTTTTGTGTACATGTTTGTAGTTTCTGTTCTCGCAACCCAACATACAACTCAGGCATTGAGGATAAGAAGAAAAGCCATTACCTTTTTCATTACAATCTTTCCTTGTCTCCACAGTTTGCGGATGGATGTGTGTATGTATACCATAAGCGTAGGTTGTTTGGATTTCAAACACTTCAGACAAAATACGAAAATCAGATGAGTGGTGTACAGTGATACGCGTTGACTACAAAATGCATGCAAGCGATCCTTACTCCTCTCCTGCCAAACTAATAAAGGTTTGATACTATGAAAAAACCACAAGCATTCACAAGCCACGGAACAAAATGAGATTCGACTGTAAAACTTTCTCAATCTCAATCCAGTACAACCTTCGGCCAGTTTATGTACTTTTGTAAGTTGTTACAAACAACTTGCACAACTCCTTCTTTCCGTTTTATAAAGTCTCTTCATCTTCCATCTGCATTTGCTTCGCTACCTTTTCCCCTTTCCTCTATTCTATACAGATATAACTACGCACTTTGTTGTAAACAGGAAAATTGGAATTTCTTTCATTAGTCGCTTGTATGCTCACCTACATTTTAAATTTTAGCACCCTTTGTAATTCGTATAAACGAGAGATGTAATCCACCGTATCGTATATATAATATTGCCATGTTGAGAAGCTAGGCCTAAAGGTTATATAGAGACGTGCTCATGATCCCAGTGATTTATTTCTCCAACTAGCTGCCCAAGTTTTAGGATTGTCCCCCACCCCGTTTGCCAATGTTTGCATATAGGGAGTCCAGCTCCAGTCAGCGCCAGATCCGACGTGAGCCTTTTATCTACCCAAATTGGCATAGATACCACCCAACAATGAGCTTCTTACATCCCACCTTCCCAGTGGTAGTGCATATCCTGATGAACCCGGTAAATTCCCTGGTCTGTTAGTCCCATCTTTTACCCGTAGAAACCAATTGCATATACACCCATATATTACCATTTCCTTTTAGTCTAAAGAGGAATTGCAACCTCGGAAAAAGAACAAAATGTCAAAATGAAAGGAAACTTTTTGAGAAAATTGTAAATCGGAGCAGATTCTAAGTAAAAGGGCCCACCCGGCGTCGCCCCAGACGCCGAACGTCCGGCGTGGTGGCGGCGCTGGCGGCGGGGCGGTTGGCGGGACGCCGTGGTTGGAGCCGCCAGGGGGATCTCCCCCCCAGGAGCCCGATCGCAGACCGACGAGCCCCTAGCCGGGCACCACCCCGGGCGGGTCGGCGCTCCGGCTCAGCGCCGGCCGGAGGGGCGTCCCGGCCCCCGCCGGCTCTCAACGACGGCAGGGGGGGAGTGCCGGGGCCACGCGCCAAAAAAAAAAAAAAAAAAAAAAAAAAAAACACAGAAAAAAAAAAAAAAAAAAAAAAAAAGAAAAGAAAAAAAAAAAAAGCAAAAAAAAAAAAAGAACAAAGAAAAAAAAAAAAAAAAGAAAACGAAAAAAAAAAAAAAAAAAACGGCCGGCGCCCGCGGCCACCCCGCGCGCTACCTCATCACACCCCTCCTATAGTCTCGTCCGGTCACGGCGCCCGCGATCCGGCGGCCTCCGAGTGCCCAACCTCATCCGTCACACCCCACCACACCAGAAAGGTTGATTTGTATTCATTCGTTGTTGAACCTTTTCTCTCGGCTTGCATTAGAAATATTAGATTGCTTTCTCCGTGAAAAATCCCTAAATGAAAGCAGTATCAGACAGCTCCCGAAAAATGAGATTGTGGGGATACCAAAGCTTTATCTAAGGTGTGCACCACCACAGCTGACTACCCAGTATGAGGAGGAGAGTATAAATGGTTATGTAGGTAGGGATAGTCAACACATAGCATAACTGTCGTAACTGTTCATTTAGTTCTTTCGGACAGACACGAAGCATACGAAAGCATGTTTTCTTCGCTTCTTCTCAAAAGCCGGAAGGATGTGTATGTCAGTTCTCTTAAATAAAGCTTTTTTCATGCCGCATCCAAAGCTTGGAAATGAAAGCTTGCTTACAGCTGGAGAAAGCATTTGAATTGCCATGCATGCGTGTATTCTTCACCTCTATTGCTACTTACATATTAAACTTGATATGGATTTTTTCAGCTCTGGGAGCGAACAGCAAAAGGAGCTATCATTTTCTACGTTGGAAGCACTAAGTAACATGGAGATGTGGGGCTCATGTCTCAAGACATTTCCAGGGCACGATTTACTCACTCAGTAAGCATTACATGAAAGAATGTAAATCCTTCTGGTATATGAATAGTATAACAACGTGGCTACACTTGTATATAGAATGTTTCATACTCAAAACTGCTATTGTAATGTCGACAAAAAGTGTACCCAACCCAAACTCTGCGGTGCACTGCATCATTGACATTTGAGCCAGGAAAAAGCAGTAAGTGGCCTTCTCTTCTTAGTCAGTGCTCATCTTGTGGATGTTCAGTTACTTTCTCCTCCTTTCCGTCTCCCTTTTCTCCTCTTTTGCATTCCAGTGGCTTTCCTACCATGGCAGGAAATTGGTGCGAAGATCATTCCTGATGAAATGTAGAATATTCCCTTTTCCTCTCTAAAAGTTTACATTATGGATGTACGAACGAACCAAAGCTGTGAATGCACGCTGCGTGCTTACAATTATTTCCGAGAGAGAAGTTCCATGGATGAAAAACTTTGCCACGTTATTTTTATCCTTCCCATTTTCTTTCTGGTACAAAGAAGACAAACGGAATCCGGATGGGAGGCTAAAAAATTTTCAAAATGGTGATAGAAAACTACAGCCTCTTTCCCCGTCCAACGATACTCTCCGTGGCTGAAAACAAAGCTGAGGATCAAGAGCTAACAATGGTGAATGGCTACTGGAAGCTTCCAAATAATGAGTACTACCCAAGAAACCTTTTTGAGAAGATGAATCTCGTCACCGAAAAGGGAAGCGACTTGATAGGGCAAAGTGTTATCCGCACGGCGTTCAGAAACTCTGAAGATTTCAACGTCAGCTCGACCACCTTCAAACTGTTGGAAAACAGGGACAACAAGGTTGAATATTTTCTGAAAATCCTCACCGACGTCAATTTAGACATAAAAAATACATCAATTTCCCAACTTCTCTCGGAAACTTGGGATTTTCATATGAATGCCACGTTGAAAAAGCAGTTTCCAGGCTCTCTTTCGTATCTCAGAAATCTTAATATTCGGAGTGTGAACACGATGGCGGATGTTCCAAAAACGACTGCAGCCATACTCGAGTTGTTAACAGCGATAAAGCATGATCCAGCGACGAGAGCGCTGTTGGACAAAGCGCTGCATATCAAGACACCAGTCTTTCCCCAAAATACTGTTGCTGGGCATGGCTACAACGTGTTTAAAGACAGCTATCTTCCTAGCTCCCCTTCCAACCTTGACAATTTTGCAGCAATCTGATATAACGGTTTTATGATTCCCCCTCAGTGCAGGGCCTGTCTGCGGTAGCACTGGGTAGCGACCGTGGGTGCTAGGACTAACGCCAAATGGGGCCGGAGGCCGTACGTTGACAGCCGTAGAAAGGGCTGTCGTATGTGTGGGCTTTGGTGACCTTTCCATTAAATTTGTTCAGTCATGTCGTCCAGGGCATGATAAATAAACTATCAAGTAGAACGTAACCTTTATTCATTGGGTTGGGGATTTTTCCAACCCTGACGTAAGAAATAAAAGAATGTGATTTGTTAGTTTTAGTTAAAAAGTACCAAAAATTTAACCTATAATCGATTCACAAAATATATTTTTTTACAACTCGCCTTGATATTATAAAAAAAAGTTATTGCGAACGGTTTCGGCATTTGACATACATACTTAGTGTCAACTTCATTAAATTTTGATTCAGTCATCGTCACAGGGCATGGATAAATAACTAACAAGTTAGCCACGTACCATCTGGACTAAATCGTGTATAGTTTTATAGCAATACTTCACAGTGAGATTAAATAAAACCCAATCAAAATTCATCCATAAACATATTCTTCCCTTTAGAACAACTGGGTTGCGAACGCGTGTCCAAAAACCAATTTTCACTGCGATTTGTTAGGGTCTACCCCCTCAAACCCTTCGCTTCCTAATGTGAAGTCATTCGTTCCAAAAATGCTTTTTTA